>JAVYIG010006397.1:0-118683 GCA_035222895.1 Strongylocentrotus droebachiensis
GTCATAGAAAACCCTTGAAAAGTCGTATTATCCATGTTTTCATACTGACTGGATTGAGATTAGCAACATTATTACATATTGCACATATATATGCTTATTAGATTATTATGCTAATTAGGCTAATACATTATTATGCTACATAATTTTATACATGGAATATCTTCTCATGAATTAATGATTAATCTATCAAAAGTGATTTACAATGTTGCATTGCACCATTTTTAGGCTTTATAGATAAACAATGATAATGAAGTCCATATATTGTATATATTATGCTAATTATGATATTTAAGACAATTGTATAACTTGAAAATTAAAATTGGTGTCATAAATGAATTCCTTGTCATATAAAAAAACCCTTGAAAAGTCGTATTATCCATGTTGTCAAGCTTTCTGGATTGAGATAAGCAACATTATCACAAATTGCACATATGCTAATTAGATGATTATGCTAATATGGCTATTAAAAAAGTTGCCCAAGGTTGCCAAGCTGGCAACCAAGCTGAATTTACTTCAATACCCATCTAGAACACAAATCAACAAACAAACCTTGTACTTATCAACTTTTCCAGGTCATGTACATGGTATAATGGTACCGTCTACTGGACTATTACCTAAAAATGTTAAGTTTGACACTGGTCTCTAATTTCTAAGGTCATTTTGGTTCAAGCCTGGTTTCTTCAAAAGTGGTCTAATTATTGCTGAGTGTGCTCCGTTGGGGAAAGTACCTGTGGATAGGGATTGATTGACTATATTTGTAAGCAATGGTTTTGGGGGTTTAAACCCCCTCCCCCTTTAGTATTTTTATGTGTGTAAACCCCCCCCCTTTGGTTTTTGTTTTTTTTTATTTAAAAAAAAAATTATACCCACGGCTAACCTAAAAAAGGTGACCTTACCCGCCCCCCTCCCCCCCCCCCCCCCCCAACGAAGAAAAATGTCAAATTTTGAAATTTCGAGACCAACAAAAAGTGTCCGCTTACCACCACCCCCCCCCCCCCCCCCACCCCCCCCCCCCCCCCCCCCCCCACTGAGCGACTTTTAGGCTGGCTGAGTCGTTGCGATTTTTTTTGGACTAAAAAAAAAAGAAAAGTGTCCGCTTAACACCACCCCCCCCCCCCCCCTCCCTTTAAAAAAATCCTGCGTGCCTCAATACAAATTATTTCGTTCACCTGTTAGGAATAATAGTATTTCAATAGTCAGAATGCAACTGCATATATATTAAGTGTTGCTAGGTAGGTCAAGCCATAATGTTTGTCCAACCTGGCAACAACTTATGTATGCAGTTCGGATTCTATGGCCTATTTAAAGATGAAGTTGAGTTCTGGTCATGCGATTGCATTGTGAAAGAAACGGTGTGGAACCGACCAGAAAAGGTTGATCAGCTAGCATATAAGAATTTGTGTGTATTGCAAGGTTCTGGAATCATCAAAATGATAAGAAATTTGGCCAAGTCTTGGTAAAGTTACAAACACTGTACACAGAAAGATGTATATGGGACGACACGAACACGTGGCGTAAAAAGCCGGCCCCCCGATTTTTACGATGTTACATGCATATTTAGAATATGAAGGCATTTAAAGAGCCAGGCTTTTCAGGGAACATGTCTTATCTGATGTTCTTCCACACTTGCATAATAAGAATGAGTAACGCTCACAAATTATTTTTCACCTCTTCCCAGAACTCAACCTTCTCTTTAATGTACGCTGTCATGTCATGAATATTCATGAATATGTAGTCTGACTAAATTAAGCGTATTGTCATTCAGGCGCGGATCCACGGGCCGATTCTACCGGCCCGCCCCCCCCCCCCCCCTCCTTGCCCCCGTAAACCGGTTTAAAAATGGGATAGTAACGTAAATGTTACCTTTTTTAAAACAAAAGCGGCCCCTCCCCCCCCCCCTGACACCCCCCCCCCCCCGAAATATAAATAAATCCCCCCGCTGAGATTTGATTATTTGGTGAGTCCAGGACGCAATAACGCAACTTTCAGCGACACTTGCTTATACATGTATATATTGCTCTACAAAACAAATCTGCCACAAACTGTAGAAATATGCGAGAGGAAGAGAAAATATTGTACTCGCTTGTATTATATTTTAAACAGAAATTTTATTTTCAACTATGAAATGTACTTATGAAAATAAATGGTCAACATTAAATTTTTTAGTCTTTAGCAAGTGTCTCATTTGAATTAAATATTGCTTCAGACCATGATTTACGTCATTCAACAAAAATATTGTGACCTGCCAGTGACACAAATGCGGCATCAAAATATGTTTGCTTCTCTGACCGTAATTAAATGCCTAAAGCTCCTGAGCTTCAGGAGGCTCCGCCCCCTGAACTCCCCACATTACGCTTCGCTCTCTACCCTCTACCTAATCGTAAATACAGTCCACCCATTTTGATAAACGTTCTGCGGGGCCTGTGTATATAATATATACGCATAAAACACTGATCTTTATGATGTATTTAACGTGACATATCTTATTCTCCCCTTGCAAACGAGAACGAAAACAAGATCATTAAAAGGGATTAAGCGATAAATAATGATTGCTATTCAAATTGATGCAAATATTTTTTTGAATACGCAATGCTATTCATCAGAATCTTCTTTGTAAAAACAACTTTTACAAATCTCAGCCATGCTTACTGAGTTGAGACGTTTCAATCAATTTAAAGTACTCATTAAAGAATACACTTCTCCTAATCTGAAAGTGATCTTACAGCACAGTGGCAGAATTGCATGGCTGAGATTTGTAAAAGTCGTTTTTACAAAGAAGATTCTAGTGAAAAGCATTGCTTATTCAAAAAAAAAAAAATTTTGCATCAATTTGAATCACAATGATTATATGTCGCAAGATGTATTGGTGTGTACTGCAAGGTTCTGGAATCATCAAAATGATAAGAAATTCGGCACAGTGTCGGTAAAGTTACAAGCACCGTACACAGAAAGATGTATATGGGACTACGTGACACGTGCACGACACGTACGCGATATCTATCAGGTCCAAATAGATATAATATTTTACCAAATATATCAATTAGTAGGCGGTTTCTCGGCAAAATTTGTATCATTACGTATTAGTCAAAACATATTCTTTCACATTATTGGTAATAAGAGCTTCCATTTCATTTTTTGAGAGGGGGGCGTTTCCAAAACTAGTCTTTACCTTTAAGAAATTATAAAGATCAGTTGTATTATGCGTATATACATATGAATACAGAACAAAATGTTGATTATCAGAATGTCATTTTGGAATACCTCTATAAGAATACCCCATCTTACTTTGCTGATACCACATTGTCTTAAGCTCGTATCAGTATTAGTATGAGCCAATATAAAGTTATTATTCTTTATTCAGTTCAGTATAATGCTTTTCCTCAAAAATAGTTTCGCTATTTGTTTAGGGTTGAGACGCTAAGAAATGGTTTCAAATGTACATTACACAAACCCTGAACCATTGCACAATGATGGTGGTTCTCTCTCTCCCTCTCTCTCTCTCTCTCTATTTATTTTAATAATGCATTATCACCTACATAGAAAGCAGCAACAGAAAACTTAGGGTTATCTGGGATAGGTGAAAGTGAGAGTTAAAAAGAAAGTCATGTAAAAATGGCGCTTCACCTCCCTCCCCCCCCCAAAAAAAAAAAATAGTGGTCCTCCTCTCCAGCACCCCCCCCCCCAGAGGTCGGTGCAAAATTTTCCCAAAAAAAACTGGACCAAAAAAAATATATATATGTGCTCTTACCCCCCCCCCCCCCCCCCCCCCCCCCCCACCCCCACCCCACTGGCAGATAGTGTTCCGTTTTGCAGCTATCGTTCCATTCTGAAGGTATCGTTTTTATGAGTGGTATACGGTCTCCGCTTGCTGCATGCATGCATGCTGGCTAGGCTGCGTGCGATTGCAATTGCATGTGTACCGTAGTACTATACTGTATACCACCATGGATGCTGAGTGCGAGTACGAGTTCGAGCAAGAGGCCGCTCTTATTAAGAGTTTTCTCTTAAAAGAGGAATTAAGCCACCTAAGCGTAAAAAAGAAGAAAGCGATAAGGCAATGTGTTTAAGTGTGTTTGCACCCGTTTGTTGTGGACTTGTGTAGTGAAAGAATGTGTGACTTCAAGTTTTAGTTAAGAGGTGTTGTACGGGAAATTAAGCACCAACACTAGGTTTAACACCGTACTTCAAATCAGTTTATTTAAAGGTAATATCTTAGTTAAGGGAAAGGAATATATCATCTCTAGTTATACTTATTTCATTCAAGCACTATTTATCAGGTGGGCTGTATCTAATACAGACCACCTTATAATTTTGTTAAAATTGCCTTTATCAGGTGGGCTGTATCTAATACAGACCACCTTATATTTTTGTTAAAATTGCCTTTATTTATTATTTATCAGGTGGGCTGTATATAATACAGAACACCTTATGTTTTCGTTAGAAAATTTTTCTTATTTTGACCCACTTTTTTGTTAGCAGGATAACTTGAAAATGGCTCAATCAATTGCCTTGAAATTTGGCACACATATTTATTGGCATGAGGAAAGAGCACAGTAAGGTTTTCAACCTTGACCTTGACTGATAACGCTATCTAGGCGCCATTTTCCGATCATATCTTCATAACGGAAAGTTTTTTCTCATTCATATTTATCATGATCAAGGTCAATATCAGTCCGGTCAATTTCAGGTCCAAAAACGCGCGCGTACGCCATTATTAGCAATGGCATTTTATAAAGAGTCGCGCGCACGCGCATGCGCGCGCATTTTCGTTTGTCACGGCCGAACGCAAAATAATTCCTCCCGGGTATTTTTTGACACAGTATTCCTCATATTTTTCCGAACAATTTGATACCATGTTTATCTCCTTACGACCATTATTAAGGGAATGAGCGTCCGTTCAAGATAAATGTCCGTGTGCGCGAACTCTTGTAATACATAGCATATATGGGCAACAACATGCCTATATAAAACCCTTATGGCTCTTTGGAATGCATGGGAACCCTCAATGTTTGTTCATATTCGGATAGAGTATGAGTGGGAGATGTGATTTCATGTCTCATTTGGCCATTAAATATATCGTGTCACCATCATATTGACCTTGGAACTCAAAATACGAATTTGCATATTATGACGTCAGCATCTTTATGGAAAAATTGATTGTATCTCTGTAAATTTCAATTGAATCTCTTCCTAATGGTGATATCTTGTAGTTGAGGCGATTGTCTTCAAGATCACTGCACATTATTTTTCATTTTGATGACGTCATCATAGTGAAAATTGCGATAAAAGCTAACTGGACAGATTTTCTTAATTTGCGTGTTAAGCCTATGGGAGGTGCCAATTTCGTTCAAATCATGGATCTACATGACATTAACCTTTGAGCCCTATCTAGCTCATTTGTGCTCTATGTTCTCCTAAATTTTTGGATGTTATAGCTGAGACTATGGGCTATAAAAATTATGCCTTTTGTTTTTTAATCAGATGGTGGGATCATGTCAAAATTTTCAATTGAAAGTTGAAATTGCAAATTTCTGTAGAACTTTGCGTAGTTAGTAATACGTGGATGAGGTCACGGTTTCTCTTTATCAGGTGGGCTGTATATAATACACCTTATGTTTTCGTTAGAACATTTTTCTTATTTTGACCCACTTTTTTGTTAGCAGGATAACTTGAAAATGGCTAAATCAAATGCCTTGACATTTGGCACACATATGTATTGGCATAAGGAAAGAGCACAATAAGGCTTCCAACCTTGACCTTGACTGATGACGTCATCTAGGTGCCATTTTGTGAAAATCAACATATGGTCATATCTTCATAACGGAAAGTTTTTTCTCATTCATATTTATCATGATCAACGTCAATATCAGTCCAGTCAATTTCAGGTCGAAAAACGCGCACGTAATACCATTACAAAACATAGAATCGCCATTTTTGTTTCTTTCATGATATTTCTCATATTTTTCCAAACAATTTGATACCATGTTTATCTCTTTATGACTATTAAATAACAAGATGAGAATCCATTCAAGATAAATGTCCGTGCGCACGAGCTCTTATAATACAGTAATGGAGTGGACTATTAGGCTATTATTTTATTTATTTATTTATATATGGGCAAAAACATGCCTATACATAAGCCATTATAGGTCTTTGGGATGCACCTGGACCCCAATTGTTTTTTCATATTTAGATAGAGTTTGAGTCCAAGAAATGATTTTATGTCTCATTCGGCCATTAAGTGTATCGTGACATCATTATAATGTCCTTGAGTGTATCGTGACATCATTATAATGTCCTTGAAACACAAAATACGAATTTGCATATTATGACGTCAGCATATTTATGTAAAATTGATTGTATCTCTGTAAATATTGATCAATTTTCTTCCAAATTTCGATATGTTGTAGCTAGGACAATTCTCTACAAGCTCAATATCCACTTTTTCTCTGGTTTTATAATAGATCGGACACACACAAAGATGATACTGAAACCGTGCATTTTCTGTTCATTTCATGACACATAGGAAATACAGGAGAGTTGATGTTCCTTTGTTTAAATTCGAAATTATAAGAGTGCAGCTACCTTGTTGATTTCCAGATCATTGTGTATGGATGTATTACAAAAACAAAATATGATTAATACATGTATGAACCTTGTAAACATCTGCCTACTTATGTGGAAAAAATGAACGATGCTAGACACTACAAAAAGAGAGTGGCTTCAAGTGTACCTACCATATGCACCCGTCATCATTAGTCTCAGGTAGTTGTTTTTCCATAAGACAGGCGTTTTAAAATCTGTCAACAATCAAATGTCTGGAATGGTGTATAGAGCCAATTCATTGGTTTGTGATGATTTACATGCACCTTTAATGTAATTAAATTGTACTAATATAGTTGGGAGAATTAAGGAATAGATCTGATCAGTTTTTTCCAATTGTTATCATTAATAATGGTCTGTTTTCACTCAAATTTTCAGATTATCTTTAATTGTGCATTTAGCATTGAATTCACTACCTTAGCACCATTTTCTCTCGTCTGAATAATGTTACCAAGTCCCTTTGAATAACATTTTAAAATCCAAATTTCAATGGGCAAGTTTTATCATTTTACGGCAAATTGTAATGCATGATAATGCTTGCTTGGGGATCACATATATTCAAATGATAATGATAATGATAATAAGTTAGAATAAACTATTATCTGTACATTGAATCGTTTTAATGAATTATGCGTGCGAGCTCTTTTAATACATAGCATATATGGGCAAAAACAGGCCTATACAAAATCCATTATAGCTCTTTAGAATGCACAGGGGCCCTCAATTTTTTTTCATATTTAGATAGAGTATGAGTCGGAGATATGATTTCATGTCTATTTTGGCCAAGTGTATCATGACATCACCATAATGGCCTTGAAACTCAAAATACGAATTTGCATATTATGACGTCAGCATATTTATGTAAAATTGATTGTATCTCTGTAAATATTGATCGATTTTCTTCCAAATTTCGATATGTTGTAGCTAAGATAATTCTCTTCAAGTTCAATAATAATCATTTTTCAGTTTGATGACGTCATCAGAGTAAAAATTTCGATTAAAGGCCTCATGTCAGAAATTTCACAATTTGCGTGTTATGACTATAGAAGGTGAATTTCGTTCACGTAATGAATCTACATGATATTGTTTATTAAGAATTTTTAAGCAGTTTGTCGCTTATTTTTGCTCTATTTTGTTTTAAATTTAAGTTGACCAGCCCACCTATACTTGTTCCAAACAAGTATTATATGTCTAGTTTTCATTGTATTTATCACCAGGATCTTCATTGTAACAGTATATTCCAGACAATGATGATATTTTTTATCACTATTTCAAAAAGTCAATCTATTATGAATAAAAAATATCTCTGGATATAAAAACAAGCGTTCTATGACGAAGTTTAAAAAAAAATTCCAGATCACTCGCTTGCTCACAAAGTATGTTCTCGATTATTATCATAATCCAAGTTCCTTTCTGATAAAGATGGTAATCCATTGTGATAGAAAGGCGACCAACATGTATTTTACACTTTGTGTCTTATGAAGGAAAGTAAACAATAATCCTCCTCCATAATCGCCAATTTGTACACCCCTCCTTGACAATAGAATTATGCTGGATGAAAAAGAAGAAAAAACATTTCTGTGAAAAAAACTTCATTATTTTGGCTTGCTCGCTCGCTCGCAAATCTTTTTCTCTTTCTGTATCAGAATTGCTATATCTTCACTATTTGTGCTGATAGAAAGCGAGGGCAGGTGTACCAGAAATTCAAGGTTTATTTTCCCAAAACGCTACACCGTTAGTTTTAATGAAAGGACGATGACTGTGAGGGGATTTGCGCTATAATTATTTTGAAATAAAAATTCCAATGATTCCAAAAATTCGCTATCCACATCAGCTCGCCCGTGTCCTACACTGTCTTTACAGTATTGAACAATAAATATACTGATGAAACCCATTACAATTAAGAAAATAGTTTATGATATTTAAAATCTGTTTTTTCTATCATGTAGAGTGACCTTAAAGTTCACTCCCCCCCCCCCCCCCAAAAAAAAAAAAAAATGAAGGGAGGATATGGGATGATGCAAAGAGCCTCGATCACCCCCCCCCCCCCCCCCCCGGCCCCACAATTCAAGTTTCGTAATCAGTACAACCGAATAAAAAAAAATGTTATAAATCTGTAAGGGATGCACAGTAATGGCAAATTTTAAATTGATAAAGAAATACAATATAATCCTTTTCGTCTATTGGATGCGGACAACTTCTAAAGGTGGCAAAATAACCTGAATTATACTCTGTAAGGATTCGAGAATAGTTTGAAAATAGGGGTAAAAGAAATTTAAGTTTATTAGGTCTATATTGTTTTATTAGCTTATAAATCTATTTTTAAAGAAATGATCGAAGCCGTTGATAATTTCTATTTCTTGCAATTTATCATATAAAATCAAAGGAATCTGTTTGTTTGTTTGTTTGTTTGTTTGTTTTTTTTTTTTTGGGGGGGGGGGGGGCTTACCAATGTTTAAAACGCTACTATGGGAGTCAGGTTGTTTTATTCTAAAAGGTTTTCTTGGCTAACAAATGCAGTAATACAAAAGTTTGAAAGATTCCAAACAAACACGTCAATTTGCTCTGACCAATCATGACCCTTCCCATATCTGCCTTCATTTTAGTTATAAATGAAAAGAAAGAAAATGAAAAAGCACAGAGACTGGATCACAGGAAAAATGTTTAATGAAATGAAATAAATACGTAATTAAATTATGATTTATTTCTGTTAAAACAGCAGTTGGGGAGGAGGTCTTATGTATAGGCCTCTATATAGAGGCCATTAGACCCACTCGGGCATAAATAAAACAAAAATGCCAAAATGTCAATTATGCTGGTTTTAACATAAAATTAGAACGATGGACAAGAAGAATGGACAAGAAGAAAGAGAGACAACAAGGCTTTGTCGCCTGTGGGCGTCAATGCAATAAAGGGGGATGCTTTTCGGAATAGCCTACAGATTCGATGTCCAATACGAACAAATCAGACAATTTAAGTCTAGCAATCCGCCATGTTATTCACGATAGAATTATCAGACCATGTCCTGTAGCCACTAGCGTACCTATGGGGGGAAGGGGCCGGATTGCCCCCCCCCCCCCCGACGAAAAAGAAAGAGAAAGAAAAGAAGAAAAGAGAAAAGGGAAAAGAAAGGAAGGAAAAAGAAAAAGAAAGAAAAGAAGAAAAGAGAAAAGGGAAACGAAAGGAAAGAAAAAGAAAAAGAAAGAAAAGAAGAAAAAAGGGAAAGAAAGGAAAGAAAAAGAGAAAGAAAAAAGGAGAGAGAGAGAGAGAGAGAGAAAAAAAAATGAAAGAAGTAGGGAAGGAAAGAGGAAAAGAGTGAAGCATTTGCCGACAGAAATTTTGAAGGGCTTCATAAGCCCAGTTCCTGTCACTGTTGAGGGAAAAATCAGTTCGTAATGCCTCGCGCTCGCATGATTATTTTTTATCACTGATATGTGGATTCAGATACAAAAAGGGGGCTAATTACTTTTTTGTATTTGTTTTCAGGTCGATCACGATGTAGAAACAAATTAGTTGCATGTTTCAATATTATAGGGGGGTAATGATTACTTCAAAAGGTTTTTTTAATTTGATAAGAGCCTAATTAAACCATGGAATAATTAACATTTAGGATAGGGAAGGAGGGTGGTAGATGCTATGCATTTGTTAATCGGCAAATTTGGATGACGTCGCACCCTTAAAAGTTGGCAGCAAATTTGGGTGTCACACCCCTCCCCCCAACCCCCCCCCCCCCCCCCCCCCCCCCCCCTGACGCGGTATGCCAGGTTCGCCACTGCCTGTAGCTATATAGGAACAAAATCCGCCAATGCACATTATCCGCCGTGTTCACTAACGGCAGATTTGGTTGTAGCGGGTACGATATCCGCTGCTGATCACGATATCTGCTAGGCAGATTTTGTTCCGAGAACACGATCCGCCAAGGTAACAAGATCTGCCGTCACACCGGCTGGCTAATTCGCCGCTAAATATTTTCTCAAGGTTTGGGCCCCCCTCTTGCCGCCGGCTGGATCCGCCCCTGTTGTCATTATCACTTCAATTAGTATAACACACGCAGCTAGGATGGCCTGTCTAGGTTTTAAAAAAGACGCGATCTGGACACAGCCTGAGACTGAAAAGGCTAGGCTCTGCTCAAGGCTTTACTTTAGCACTTGTGTAAATTGGCAAATTAGGGTCTGTTCCTGCAGACTACCTAGGCACCATCACGTCAATACGTCACAAAAGAACAACACAATAAATCAAAGGACAAAATATTTTTAATTCATATCCAGCGGAAATTGTCAGAAATGTCATTATGTTTTTCCTTCTAGCTTTTAAGTTATCGGCAGTAACACCTAGGCCTACGTGCCAAACTCTTATTTTGTTTTCTATGAAATCAACATTAGAATTTCAAAATTTGGTTTGTTACTAGACAACTGTAACATAAGCACATTTCGCGAATGTTTTCAGTCGATATTTGAGCTATTTGGTCCTGTCTCGACTTTTCTCCTCTATAAATATTTGCTAAGCATGACTAACTACTTTGGTAACTCTATGTTCTTCATTGGCGTGTCAATCAACAGCGCTCTCTAGCGGCGAAAACCCACGCATGAGTTCTCCGAAGTTTTTCGATAGACTGTAACATTAGATCCATCCTCAAAATTATGAAGCGTCTTTCTTTTTCTGTCTGTCTTTTCTTCTCCAAACTCTGCCCCACGGCTATAGATCGTCATCTCTTTTGGGAAAAGGAATGGTTAAATTCTTGGACAAAGTTTTCTTACACAATTTCTCGTTGATTCGCTCTAATTCCGGTCATGTAACGAGTTCAACAAACCCGTATATGACAAGAGCACTTGATTCGTTAAGTCATTAAAGAAAGTGAATATGATAAATGCAGGGCAAAAATAACTGTAATTGATTAACCCCAAGTCCTTGAAAATCAATCATGTGCCCCGTTGGACTTTACTTATAATTTTGGTGTAATCATTACTTCTTATGTTTCGTGCTACCCTGACTCTTCATGGTCGGGTTTGAGACTTCGAAAAAAGGGCACTTTTCTAAATCAACGTCAAACAAAAAATAAGTCATTACACTTTTAGGTTGTAGGTCCTTATTTATCATTTTTTTTTATATTTCTTATATATTGAAACGTAAAAGTAAAGGGAGTCTTTTTCAGACACCTTTTGACATTGTGGGGTCTAAAGTTTGTGTCAGTGGTCTAGAAACACGATTATCTGAGGGGGTAATTTCATTTGTATAATATTGTGTTCTCGAGGAATGCCACTTGGGTTTTAAAAGTGGAACGCGGGAGTTGAGCCCCTCCCCCCCCCCCCCCCATCTTCTAGTGCTCTAGATGACATATCGTCCTCAATGGTTTGCGGTTCCATTAATATTCCATGTATCTAGGGAAGACGAAAATTAAAAATTAGCACCCCATCCATCAACAGATGCTAAATAACCATCTGATATCGGCTTCCCACCGTCTGTCTAGTTAAAAAAGAGGTCAAACCAGAAATGTCCTACTAATCTACAACGGTTCCACTTTCTCTCCCCAATTTAGAACTATGTCATCAGGTTGTCTTTAAATTCATTTAACCCTAATAAGGCCGGGGGGGCCATTATGGCCCCCCCCCCCTCCACGATTTTTCCGATTGTTCGAGAACGCATATGGATGGCGCCTCGCCGCTCGCTGACTTTTTTCTTTAGAGTCTTGCGCATCTTAAAAAAAAAAAAAAAAAAAAATCGGACCTATAGTTACAAGGTCACGTGACCTTTTGTCTTTGCATGTCAGCCCGAAAATCGCTCATTTTTGTGATTTGTGTACAAAACATATGGACATGTCATTTTTCCTAAAAATAGATCAAACATTGGTTATTGGGTCTTGTTTAAAGTTTAGGTGGTTGTTTTGGGAGTCAAAATAGTTGAATTGTAGGAAGAAATGAAAAAAAAAAACAATAACATAAATAAGTTAAAAAAACAATGAAATACATAAGAAATTATCAAAACAAGAGATAACATAAGGAATAAGCTTGTTTTTCCAATTTCTTTTGTTGTATTATTGTTCCAAATGGTCTAATAAATATATGTAGTGAAAAAGAATGCTTAAATATGAATAATATAGGATTTATGGGTAAAAATGTGATTTTATGACATTATTTGCATAAATTACCATAAATATGCAAATGAGGGATTTTTTTCAAAAAATTGAAATTATCATATTGTTCTATACACTTCACTTGACATGCGTGCAAATTTTCGCGGAGATCGGCCATTTCACGGCCGAGATCTTAGGGGGGGGGGCCATAATGGCCCCCCCCCCCCCGGCCGTAGTAAGACTTCAAATAGCCCGGCCTTATTAGGGTTAAATAGAAATTAAAGATCAATTGGGCTGCTGGTCATACATCGTGAAAGTTGGAGAAGGTTGATATTGTAGTACATCATTTATGCTGCGAGGGTTTAGAATTTAGAATGATCAAAATGAAATGAGATTCACTATTAAAGTCAAGCTGAAGATCAGATGCACTGCAAATCGAGTTGGGTATATCATACATATTTTTGGTCCATTTATTTCAGCTATCTCTTGTCATATTTCGAATCTGAGGGCATTTGAAGACGAATGTTTTCCAGAGAATTTTTTCTCTTCGATATCGTTACGAACATTATGCATATTCATGAATGATAATGTTAATTATGCGCATGAGCAGAGGACTCGCTTGTGAAGCGGAGGATTTTTGATGCAAACCTATGACCGTGTTTGTCACAGGTATTGTATTATTTGGTTTTGTTTTAATACTGTTGTATTAAAAGATGCCGAAAGATATACTTATATTAATTTAATGTCACCTTTTTGTGACAAAATTCTTTCGCACTATCATAAATAGTTTAAAAAGCTCACAAACTATGTTTCACCTTTCCCAGAACTCACCCTTCTCTTTAAATATCCATTTACTCAGACAAATCTCAATAAAGCCCTTGACCTTTAAAACGCCAAGGTCATACCTGGAAGGATGGTGGAAACCATGCGAATAATTATATCCTTAGACGTATATTAAGAAAGAAATGGGCAAATTTGTCTTCGAATCAGACTGGCATTAATACGTAAATGGATCCAGTGGGCTATGGGAGACGCCCCCTTTTGAGACAAAGATATTGAAGTAGAATTCTGCAATGGTAATAAAGTCCGCCCCTCCCCCTTTACCGGTATGCGTCTGGGTGGAGAAGAAACGTTAGAGATTTCAGTGATGGAAATTGGCTTTGAAAAACGTTCTGAGAACATTTTTTTTTCTGGGGGGGGGGGGAGAGCTTGTCTGCTTTAGTTGTCAATATCATTTTTCCTATTGATTCCAATTGGAGATTGTCGGTGTGTGTATTCATTGAGGGGGACCCCACCCCCCCCCCCCCCTCCCCCTCCCTCCCTCGAAACGGATTCACTTTTGTTATTGGATAGGAAGTTGGTACTTTCTCTATAGGATGTGTCTGACCGCGCATTCTGAATGGAAAAGAGTGATCGTGGTGATGGAGGTTTTATCGTTTAATATCGGTCATGATTGATGCTTCGATTTCGCGGAAAGCCTTTTTTTTTTTTCCTTCTTTCTTTCTTTCTTTCTTTCTTTCTTTACCTTAAGACGTACAAAGAATTACAATTTTGTTGATGAATTTATATATCATAGGTAGTATATTCTTTTGACGATTGATCTACAGCAGCCTTTTTACTTTCCCTTCTATATTTTGTCACAAAGGCACAAAGAACATTCGTGTAATATTTCTACCCTTTCCACTATACCCCTCCCCCCCCCCCTCTCTCTCTCTCTCTCTCTCTCTCTCCCGCTCTCCATATCTCTTTCTCTCCCTCTCTCTCTCTCTCTCTTCCTTCCCTTTATCATAAGTTGTCCCAATCAGTGGCTAGATCAGTGGTTTAGGAGCCGAGTGGTCACCGGTTCGAAACTAGGTTGCATGGACCATGGACAGTGCTTTAAAATTAGAATTCATCATTTTTCCAGTGACCCTAAATAAGTAAAGATAAAGTTGAGTTTTGACCATGCGATTGCACTGTAAGAGAAACTGCCTTGAGGCAACTGGAAAAGGTTGATACGGTAGGGTTTTAAATGAGAAGAAATGATTAGATTATGCTGACAGTCAAATGCACTATACACAGAAATATGTTCATGGGATTACACAAATATGTGGAAATGGAATGAAAATTTGTTCCAAGCATTTTTGATATTTCTTAAAATATATCAAATATGAAAGCACTTGAAGAGCCATTTTTCACATGAGACATTTTTGGTATAATTTTCTTCCACACTAGCATAAAAAGAATGCAAAAACTAACACACTATTATTTTTCTTCTTTTTTCCAAAAACTTAATCAAAAAAAATATCTCTAAATTAGCTCGATATCAGGGTGGACTCCCCCTTTAAGTGTTTAATCGATGCAGAGCTATAGGCATAAACCTATTAACGCTTGGCACTATATTGATGGCATTGTAATTTGTATGATGATGATAAATAACTTCGAGATGACAAACTTAAAGGGAACAAGATGCCTGGGAGGGGTGCATGTTAGTGGAGTAAACATTATATGTCTGGTATATTGTTGTAATAGTTTAACGATTTCATTGATTGATAATTCATTTTATCTTGTTTGATTTATTTTGGACCTTCTGTAGAACCAACAGCTATCATGTAATGACACGGCTGAGCAGGGCTGGTGTCATTTAGGTTATTATCTATATTTTCATGGGTAACTAAATTCAAATCAAATCAAATCAAAGTTTGGGAAGACTGGAAAGCTCTTCATTCCATGAGGATCACGGGCTCGAGAGGCCCTTTAACTCCCTGACCCACCAAGAAGATAATACTCGGCAGAATCGGCACGACATTGACAGCATTGTTTTTTGTGTGAAAAGGTGCTTACTTACTTCTTGTGAACAAGTCAAGAACCCGATTATGGAGAAGAGAACGAGAACCCTTCATTCGACCAAGATCAAAGGCTGAACAGAACCTTTAACTGCATAATCCTTTATTAAAGAGGTTAATACTTGACACTACACTGATGGCATTAACATTTGTATGATACATAGCTTCGAGATGATAAACTTCTGTGAACAATTGCATACAATGGAGGTGTCGTGGTATTGTGGTTCATTCAATTGACTCTCCTGAATCCAATGGTTGAAAATTCGAATCCCGGCCCCGCACCGGCTGACAGCCCCACTGTCCTACTTGTAGCTACTTGCTCCCTCTATATAGAAAACTTCCCCAATCGGTGGCTGTTGGTCCCCCATGATCCTCTTTTTCTTATGTTAGTTGAGAGCTGAGAAAATGAGATAGCCACCTGTCAGTGACTGTGTGGTCTAATCCCTTCAAGCCCAGTAGTATTGACGGTCTTTAAACATCCTTTGGCAAGGAACTTATCCATATCTGCCGCTCTCCACCTATATGTTCGCCGCGCTCTCTCTACCTATGCGTAAATATAGGTACCTGGCAATTCCTGGGGAAATAATAATAATTGCAGGAGCCCTCAGGAAGAACGGCTGCTGAAATTTCCTCGGGTATTATTTTAAGTATTATCATATCTTAAAGGTACTATGTCCCATATGCAGGCCTAACAAATGAAAAGGTTAAATTCAGCATTTGAAAGACAATACTGATTTAGAACTTCCCTCAAACGAAAGGGCTTGAAAATGACTTTTAGTGTGAAAATAACGACCATTAGTTGTCGAATCGACTTAAAGGGATCGATTAACAATGTTAAATCTGTGATACACGTTCCTACATGTTACCAGTGTCTGTCATATGGTGTAATATTGAAGCCCTAAAAAAAATCGCGCTTCAAAATGATCAAGAAGTGCCTCAAAAAAGTAAAAAAAAAATCCTTGAGTGACCGGTTTTACCATACTCGTTTTCCCCCAATAGAGTGTAGTGTTATGAAAACCTTTCGGCGAACGATTTTTAAAATGTGTAATTCCAATCATTAATATCTTGATAATCAGACAGGCGATCGGCTTGTAAAAGTCATGGAGCTCTTGACTGACCTAAAGCTTTAGCTTGAGCTAAATCAAGGATTGTTTCTAAAGGATCTAAGACAAAGTTACCGGATCCCTTTAAGTTATTGCAATCACCTAAGTAATAGTCTGATTTTTCAGACCCTTTTACCGAATGGTCGTACGTTTTGTGCTGCACAAAGATTCAATAATTTTAATTTCCGGGCCACAAATAGAAGTGGGTTATTGTTGTAGACAAATGCTCATGATACCTGTTACAGCTCATTTTATGTATGTTATTACCAAATAAAAAAAGATGTCAGTCAGTCGCTCAATAGTGTCTGACAGTGAAGTATAGAAGGTAAACGGGTTTCCTTGCATAATTTGATTACTAGGACGCTGCTAATGTTTAAATTTCACAGATAGGACATATATGACATATTCATAATTCCTGCAAAGTTCTACAGAATTTGATGTTGGCTGCAAAAGGGACATAGAATCTTTAAAACGTGCAAGAATTGGAATGGGGCCACTTCCTTCGATTAAGATCGTGGGCTGAACTGGACCTTTAACTCCGTGATCCATGGCGAGGTTAATACTTGACACTTCATTGATGGCATTGTCATTTGTCTGATACATAGCTTCGAGATGACAAACTTGGCTTGCCGTTGTTAAAGTCGTCACTCGTATTATTTAAGGAAGTTGTAAGAAAAAAGCGTGATCGGGGAAATTCGGTTAGTTAGGTGGGATTGAATTCCAGAGAATTGAATCAGGATACCAACATTATGTCGAACATGTTTCTTTCTTTCCTTTGTTTCTTTCTTTTTTCTTTATTGAGGAGGGGGTGTCTTGTTAGTTGATTTGTCTTTGTTGTGTCATTATTGTTAAACATGTCAAAGAAGTGTCAATGTAGTTCAGGGGCAAGATATTGTGTAGTGACGGTTTGTGGCTTTTTAATAAGTGTGACGTTAAGCACATTTTAAAGAAATGTTCTGATAATTGCTGACAAAATCGATAGAAATTAATCTATGAATGAAATCAATATTTTTTGTAAAGTTTGAGACAACGTTTGATAGTGTTCACTACTATTCATTTGGTAAAATAAGATTTATTTCATTGTTTTTACAACAAAACTGTTAAAAGTGTAATAAACAAGTCCAATATAGCCAAAATAGGCCCATAAGAAATGGTAACAAAGAATTAGAAAGAATTATATAGATATTAAGATATACATGTATATTAATTGTCCTGCCATCACCATCAAAACCTTAATAAACGCTTCTCGAATTATGTTTGGAAATTTGTATTTATCCAGTTTTACTTACTTTTCTGCTGCCATAATATTTTCCCATAGGTAGATTTTAATCTTATTTAATCAGATATTTATGAAATAAACAATTTAGAACAGGATTTCATTATTTTTCTTTCTTTTTCTCATCAGCGGTATCATTTTACTGAACTATACATTTCAAGGACAAAGGTTATCATAATGGGAATGCCAGATTAAAATTCATGAATTATATTTTGATTGGTGTTTATGCTGATGAAAAACGAGATAATCGAGTAGACGTGTGAATTGTTTAAAAAGTTGGTCAGTGTGTCTTTAGTGGTGTCATATGAGATGTAACAAGTCAGTTCGTAGTTTTAAAACATAGAATTAGGTTGATTCAGTGCATCTATAGTCAATGAGCTACCCACAGCAAGCTCAGGTTTTAAGTTGGGTCACTTTTCATTTTCCGTGTTTTATAATTTAGATAAAATGCCTTGTCATTAATTACTATGATTCAGGATTATTTATTTCCATATGAATTAAAGATTTGTACACACACAGGCTCACACACACACACGCATATACACACCCACACAAGCACACACCTATTGTATAATCTGTATTTTGTTTAAAAGCGAGGGAAAAGGAGGGGGCCAGAAGGGAGACAAAGAGGGAGGGAGAGAGAAGGGGTTACATAAAGATATAGGATGGGTCAGGAAGAGATGAAAGACAGAAAAAGGAAATCAACAAGATTACCGGGGAGAGGGGTGCGAGAGAACTTTTGGGGAAAACTACCTGTTTTTCCAAATTCCCCACAATGCACAAGTTCTCTCTCAAAGTTATCCCCGAAGTGCATAGACTATAGAGTGACGGAGGAATAAAAGAGGAAAATAGGAACTCATAGGAGAGAGAGAAAGGAGAAAAGGGGATTCATAAGAAAAGATGTTCATGCCGTTGCCATCTGGTCGACTCCTGCTGACTCTGCGTGAATTCTAATTCACTTTTTCCCATTATGCCCTTCAAAAGTTTTTTCCTTCTTTCATCCGATCGCTCACCCTCGCACTGCGAACGAGCGAGCATGGCTGCATGGTAACGCGACGGTCTCACGCATATGCGCTCTTCCCGAACACTGGAACAGTACTCAGTAGCGGACTATCGTGAGCGCATCAGTGGTCGAACCGGTGCTGCACCTGACAACATAAAAACCTCTGACATACGGAAGTTAACACCATTATAACAAAATACATCAGACAGGTTCGAGCTCGGGAAATCCTAATTGTGGACTATACCTGCCGGAATCTTTTTCATCTGGATTTTTACTCAATTTTTCACATCAAGGGGAACATAATTTATACGCTGACTATTTTTTGTTGATCGTGCATTTACCATGCCGGGCACGATGGGAACTTTCGGTCGTCACAGAGCGACGCTGGTCATTATATGTATGACTGTGGGATTCACATTAGTGAATGTCAACTCGGTGGTAAGTATTGGCAGATTGTCAACGAACTTCAATATATTGCTCTCGGCTGTATTGCTGAATAGACATGTGGCATAATGTCAATTTCACGTACGGTGTGATCTTGAGAAAGTGTGCAGAAAGAGTCCCCACTTGTATGGGTCAGTGTCAATGTAAACATATTTCTCTGGAATACATGGCACACACTATTACAAATCCCTTCTCAAGTTTCTTCCTACAACCAGTGTCGCTTCTCTGTAGGGTTTCGTCTGCGACTTGTGTATCAAATCTTCGATTTTCGTCCTGTTAATGGTGTTAAACTTTTCAATTCGAAAGTTTATGATTGTTGTCTCTCCATTATAAGAAAAATAATTCTTTAGGGACATTATCCGACATGCTTCTGTTGAACATGCTTAAGGTATTATTACATGCTATTATTGTTAATGTTATGTTACAGTGCAATTATCCAGAAGCCACATAAACCATGTAGGGCCTAATCTATGGCTATACTCATCTGCAAAGCAATTTTTTACCAATAATGAGTACGAATTTCCTGCTCATAACCATTTGTTATTCAGCAAAATATCGTGTTTCTACCTTCAACCACAAATAGTAAGTGTAGTGGTAATAAACATAACTTCAGTGGTGGTTTGGGTGTTGCCCCAATCCCGGTCTCACTCAGCCAAGTCCCCCCCCCCCCCCCAAAAAAAAAAGGAGTGTAAAATGAAGAAGTAAAAAAAGAGGAACAAAATCTGTGTGTGGGGGGGGGGGGTGGTATCGTTTAAAGGAAAAGTTGGAACCCCATTTCAGCATCTTACCTTGAGCCCCTTAGCTCTATGGCCCTGTTGATGTTTATCCTCCATTTCATCCACCTAATAACGGTGCCCCCCCCCCCCTCATCCTCCTCACATGATATCAGTGTTCCTCGAATTCTAAATCCACGCAAATGTTTGGCACCACGGCTCTCGCCTTGGTTAGTGGTGTTAATTTCGTCCTTGGCTTTGATGTTGTTTGTTATGGCAGGGATGTTCAAGTTCATGTGTCTGTCATTTTAACGCATGATACATGCCATTTGTACCAGGGAACAATACTATAGAGAGATTCCCCTGCTTATTCTGTGACATTGACGGCTATGGTCGGTATTATATCAGACCTGTCTGTTGTCATATCCAGGTTAAGTTTCGAACCTGGGACCTCCCGATTATGAGACAAATCTGTCTGACTGCTCTACCACTGAGCTATTGCGCCTGTTTAACTCTTGATAAGTCGTGCACGCCTACTTTCAACATGTGTTGTAAAAATTAATTTTCCACAAAGTCATGATATGTGATGCGACTTGATAATTATGATCTGTCATTACGTTTGTTCTGAAATAACAGAATAATTGAGTAATGGCCAGGAAACAGATAATCCTTGCACCTCTTGTGACAAGAAGAAATCTCCTCGCTGGAAGTGTTTCTTGTCAAGAATCGACGGATATCCGTTTACGTAATAAAATTAAGTTCACCCTCTCGAACCGAGGGTCTTTTCATTTCCTTTTCATGAAAGTGTTAATTATAAGAACTCACATGGTCACTGCAAAGACACGACAGGTAATGCGACTTGATCCTTGCACCTCTTATGACAAAAAGAAATCCACTCGCTGAAAGTGTTTCTTGTCAAGAATCAACGGATATCCGTTTACGTAATGAGGGGCTTTTTGTTTCCTTTTCATTTCCTTTTCATGAAAGTGTTAATTATAAGAACTCACATGGTCACTGCAAAGACACGACAGGTAATGCGACTTGATCCTTGCACCTCTTATGACAAAAAGAAATCCACTCGCTGAAAGTGTTTCTTGTCAAGAATCGACGGATATCCGTTTACGTAATGAGGGGCTTTTTGTTTCCTTTTCATTTCTTTTTCATGATAGTGTTAATTGTAAGAACTATGTATCATTCAGATGGTCAAATTTGGTACCTTGCTCAGCAATGTTCGGTGACAGATTTTAGCATCTGACTGTCCATTTGTAGTTCTTACAATCGACAATGCAAAGCAAAGGAAATGGGTACCTCTCGGTTGGAGGGAATGAATAATGTTGTTGATTTTATTACGTAAACGGATATCCGTCTATTCTTGACTGTCGGCCTATAGTAGTGTCAACGAAACGTAACATCCGAACGAAAGTTGTTTCATCGAGTCTTTATTACAAAAGAACACAGTTTAGGACCATGGTCCAATCTGGACCCATGGCAGGTCGTACAATGTTTTACAAAGAATGAATGACAAAATTGGATTCCTCCATTTCTACAGATACTAATTACACACACAAAATAGAAATTTCAGCAAATGTATTCATTCTCTTTTGTAAGTTAACTAATGATTTACAAAATACATTATATTAACTAATGTTCATTAATTTTTATGAATGATTTCTTGTCGTAATTGTTCACATGAATTATTCTTTTGGAAATGAAAATAGAACTGAAACTTTTTTTTTAAAGTAGTTTCAAGTGCAATGCCCGTACAAGGGTTCTGTAAAATGAAGGCATGACTGTGATTAAATCACCTGAAATAATTCCACTTCAGCTTGATCAAGGCATATGTCTCACCTCCCTGATCTAGGTGATAATTGAGGGGTCATGCTATTTTGGGTGACACTTGTCAACCGATAATTCTTGGTCATGGACTCGGGGATTAGGTCATTTTCACAGCAAGGCGGATAACTGCTCATCTTTAACTCTTAGAATGCCACGCAGAATCGGATTTACGTACGGGGTCTGTACAAAAGTGAAGGTACCTGGTTTTCGTTTTCAGGCTTGGTACTGAAGTTGATGCACTCTGCGGAGATTTCTGTTGTCTTTTCAGGTTTTCAGGATTATCAAGGGTTTTCTGTTAGTTAGTTGAATCTGGTTGATATTGACCAATGAAATCAGTCAATGACCTGATTTTTGGATTTTTGTTTTGTTCACTTGCTGGGTTTACATTTACATTTGAAATTTAATCTGTAATCTTTCTGGTATGTTTACTATTCACCATGTAATGATGTTTTCATGTATATTTATGTCTTTACATGTATTTTATGTTATGCGGGGCCCCCAAGTTTAACAGTATTTTAACTACTGATAGGGCTACCCTGTTGAAATAAAACGAAATTAATAAATAAACAAATAAAAGTAAATACAACATTTTTTTAATGAATAACATATTCAACTAAATCGAAGTCAAATCATTACCTCCCAAGCAAATAAAACTACATTACTCGTCCAACTTATAAAAGTTTGACGCTCTCTCAATTCTTTTATAATCATTTTGAGTTTTTTGACCAGTCCCATGTGATCTATAATGTGTTTTATGTACTACGTAATCAGCCTTGCCACAATGACTTCTACAATGTTCTCTTTCAATGCAATCGCATGACCAGAACCCCATTTTTTCGTTAAATTATATGCTTGCTTGTGATAAGCATGGTCCATTTGTGATAAGTATGATTTTGGGTCACATAGAGGCATGTAGACTATCTGGATTAGCTTCATGTAGGTTTGGAAAATATTTATAACGACCTATAGCCTCGAAAACAATTAATCCCAGAACCGGATGTACAATCAAAGGTCATCCAATGAGGACTGATAAATGGTGCTTAATTGCTATTGATACATAAATATATTATCGCGTTACTTCTTTTGCTGATATCCACTTATACATGTACCATTCTCTGCTTGAAAATTTAAAAGGATTGTGAATTCATTGCTTGAAATGTGGTAATGAATACCTCAACCTGATTTTCTGAATATTTTAGGGGAGCGAAGCATTTTCCCTGTTCTGTTTGATTGGTGATTTTTAATGAAGCTTTGTATGAAAAAGTGCAATTATGTTTCACCCACTTAGTTCAAGTAATATTTTGAAGGACTTTTTAAGGTGAAGCAGAAGGAAAAAATTCAAGCGGCTTGAAATATTAAACCGTTCATTTTAGCAATACCCGAGACAATGTTGAAGGTATATAATTATTGTAGATGGCAGGCCTGCAAAAGTTCAGTCTAGTTTATTGTCAGTATAGTCAATACTAACGTTATGCTCTCTGACGTTAGAAATTATAACTGGTGAGGGTCACCATGTGATTAAAATTCCCTGGAGCGAATGAAAATTGTCTAACTGCTATAAAAACAGTCTTGAAGTACATGTAGTAACGATTTTAAAAAAAACGATAGATTAACTCCAGCGTGTATACTCTAGGTGATTGGTTGCTTAGCAACGCATGAAGCGTCTCAATAACGGCAATCGGAAGTTTGGCCTAGATTTGAATTAGAAAAATAAACTTCGTTATGCCCATTTCCGTATTACATATTTTAGAGGAAAATCCAACCTTAATAGTTAATAGACAACTACTCTAAAAGAGAGCACAGAAGTCAGAGATGCAGAATTTTGTAAAATATAGACATGTCAAGTTGTGAAAATTCTGTTGTGCTTTCTTTCAACTAGTAAGAATAGTTTTAAAAATTATTCGAAACAGATTTAATCTGCTTGATTGCGCGGGGATCATTTCAAAAGGGCGTGGGTCATTAGCTACTATTCGTCATTTCGTCGCACTAAACACAATAAGCCTCTTTATTTTACAGACTGTCTTTTCATCCGTCTTTTAATGTTTGAAAAAAGTAACATGTCAAATTGTCAACATTTTGGTTTTTGCGATTGTTAGCATGCGTATCTAAAACTACAAAGTCACTTGAAAAGATTTAAGGATCCTTTATTGTACGGCTCAAAAGGACCATTATGCAAAATATTGCTGACGTGTTGGAAACGAATCGTTAAACTTTTATGATTATTTGTGCTTTTGTAGTGTGTTTTGATTTAGCTCAGCAACCAATATAGTATATCGTGATTTTTTTAATTTAAAAAAAAAAAAATGCAACCGATGAAGTTTCACTTTTACGTAATTATTAAGACAAAGGTATGACCAACCAACAAACAATGAATGGGGGTGGAGGATTAACATTTGGGGGATGGATTGCCTAGCAACGGACCAAACATTCATTCCCACCTTCAGTAACGAGAACATAACGGAAGTCTGGTCTGAAAAATTACAAAGTTTTGTGGGCAGCGAGGGACGCAGATTTTGATGATTTCCTGTTATTTGATCATTACGATCATGAATTCTTGATGATTATATAAATGAAAAATAAATTGATTACAAAAATCGTTTTTGTCATGTAAGAATTGACTAAACCTCTTCAAAACTGTAGAAAAACAGAATAATGCTGGTGATTCTTTAGAACGATTATTTTGGCAAGACAAGTAAGATTTGATCGTGACGATATACAGTTTAAATACGTAAACAATAAACGTGATAACAAAATCTAATGTTATGAGATTCTGACCTCTGTTTCTAGTTGATAGTCCCTTTGATATTCAGTATATCTGGTTTAATTAATTCATCAACGGCAGAAGACGCGTAGTATACCAAGTAGATGTCACATACCTCGGTTTCCACATAGTACTTTGTATTTAATACAAACTACATGAGTTGAATAGCCAGACGTGATAGCGATAATCCAATATAACCCACCTGTTACTGTGAATGTAAACAAATGACATTGCTCAGTTGGGCAATAAAATACGTCGATTCCTCAACCTTTGTTTTTATTTCAACATTTGTTTTGGCAACGTTGCTGTTTAGTTGGGGCAATTAAAAATACTTGAACCTTTCTTCCCTTCAAATTGATTACTGGGAGTGTTGTTGTTTAGTTGTGCAATCATAAACGGTATCCATGACTACGGTATCCCATTCGGCACATGACTACACAGATATTTCAAGTTCAATAATTGGCAATTGTGAAAATGTGGAGCGGACAAGCTACTCCTCTACTTTCAAATAGACTAATACAAATTGCTGCAAAGTTTAAAAAAAAAAGACTAAACAGAATAGAGTATGAAGTCATTAAGAAGTTTCCTCATAATTATAACAAAACACACAAAAATAACTGAAATATTATTTTGTCTTACTATCATTGCTTGGCCAAATATTGATTAGAGGGTGCCAAATGCAATGGCGGAATATAAGAAAACAAAGAAATCAAAATAAATTCAATTCTCTTTCAACCTCGGAACGTAATCAGTTCCCGGAATTTTCAATAAAGGCTTGAGTTTCAAAGCAGTTCAAATTTATTCCTCATTCACCCAATAGCCATTCACGAATCAAATCAGTTTCGGGTAAAATAATATAGCTCTTATGCATGGACCCTTTCGCATCCAATTTTTGTAACATGAATATTGCTGTGGATTTTTTTGTTTGCCCCTTGTGCAATATAATATAGGCGAATCAGTTTACTTTCCCATAAATGTTTTTATTATTTGTTGCATATATGTATTCAAATTTGTCATGATTTAAAGCGCATAGAGAAATTTTCAATTTATTATGCGCTTATTAAATATGCTCTATTATTATTATTATAATCACCCATTACACCTTTCCATAAAACCCATGGCCATGTTATTATGGTAGCTTTCAGTGTCCAAATGTATATTCTTCCATGACCTAAATCACTATCATCTGTACCTCACCGGGAAACACGCTTTCGATTGATCTCCGGCACTCAACCGAATGTTTCCGGAAATTCCGTTTTACTTCGGAAATGATCGTGGCCGATAGCACGAGTTCAACCGAAGGTTGAATCTTGGTGCTATATCTGATCATGATGCATATAGCGTTTGCAGGTACGTCTGTACAAAAGTAATACTGTATTGTAAGCTCAATACATTTTTTTTGTTTCAGTCAGCAACTATGCTTTGCATTTGGTACTATAGTTAGAACAATCTGAATTGAAGTTATTTTGTTTACCTGTGACAGTTTAAAGGTACTATGTCCCATTTGCAGACCAACAAAATGAAAAAGTTAAATTCCAACTGCATTTGAAAGATAATACTAATTTAGAACTTCCCTAAAAAAGGTGGGGCTTGAAAATGTCTTCAAGTGGGAAAATAACGACTATTAGTTGTAAAATCGACTTTAGGGCTATAGAGCCCAAAAGTAATTGTCTTGATTTTCAGACAATTGTACTGAATGGTCATACGTTTTATGCTGCGCAAAGATTCAATCAGTTTAATCTTGGCCATCACAAGAAGTGAGTTATTGATGTAGACAAATGCTCATGCAGGCGCGTACGCAGGGGGGGGGGGGGGGGGGGGGGGGGTTTTGGGGGGTTAAACCCCCCCCTTTGGTAATTTTTTGTGTGTAAACCCCCCCCCCCCCCCAAACCCCCTAAAACCCCCCCCCCCCCCCCCCTTTTGGATTTTTTTTTTTCTTTTTTTTTTTTTTTAATTATTTATTAAAAAAAAAAAAAAATATTCCCATGGCCGACCTAAAAAAGGTGACCTTACCCCCCCCCCCAACGGGTCAAAATGTCAAATTTCCAAATTTCGAGACCCCCCCAAAAAAAAAAAAAAGTGTCCTCTTACCCCCCCCCCCCCCCCCCCCCCCCCCCCCCCCCCCCCCCCCCCCCCCCCCCCCCCCCCCCCTCCCGCTTATTCAGCGGTCGGCTGAGTCGTTGCGATTTTTTTGGGACCAAAAAAAAAAAAAAATGTGTCCTCTTACCCCCCCCCCCCCCCCCCCCCCCCCCCCCCCCCGCTTATTCAGCGGCTGGCTGAGTCGTTGCGAAATTTTCGGACCGATTTATAAATGTTAAAACCCCCCCCCCCCTTGAAAAAATCCTGCGTACGCGCCTGTGCTCATGTACCCTTTACTACTCTTTTCATGTATGTTATTACCAAAGAAGAAAAAAGCCAGTCAGTCACTCAATAGTGTCTGACAGTGAAGTCTAGCAAGTAAACGGGTTTCCTTGCATAATTTGAATATGAGGACACTACTAACGTTTAAATTTCACAGATAGGACATACATGACATATTCATAATTCCTGCAAATTTCTACAGTATTTGAGGTTGGCTGCAAAAGGGACATAGTACCTTTAACTAAAGAGTAATTAGGCTGAATACTAACTTTTTGATTTAACCAAGACTCACTCATTGAAGTTTAAGTTCACAATAGAGTGAATCTATAGGGTAGATTAGAAAGAGAAAAATGAATAATACCAGATATTTCATGCAGTTATTCCAAATTTTAATTGAAAAATCCTTGTCTCTTATAGCCTTTTATATAGACTCTATAGAGACGTGTCTGGTTGCATGTAAAATGTTACTGTGTCTCGACTTAAGCCTACTAGAGCTCGTGTAAAACTGGTTAGAAAGAGAGAAAACAAAAGCGACTAGTAAGCAATTTTGAGAAGAGGATCATAAAATTGTTTAGATATCATAATTTCATCACAACGACAGTAACATTTTGCCTACTAACGCGATGATGAGTACATGGGACAATGAAGAGCTTACCAGTGATGCATCGCGTTACGTGATGGGAACTGATGTGGCCTGCCGTCCCCCTGCCAGGGTCTTGTCACCTCTGGTTACTATTCTCTTTCGTCCGATGCCCCTTACATCTGGTTCTCTACCAGGGGGTACGTAACCAAGGATGGTTGTCACGGTCTAAGTGTGATCCTGAAATAGGTCACCGTTTTAATGGTTCTGTTCGACTTGTGAATGAATAGTATGTCCTCTTTGTGTACAAATTGTGCTTCACTGGTTGTTTCACAGCTGTAGAGAGAATAGATCCACTTCTTTGGTTGCCCTGTTTCATTAAACTTGTTTTTAATTACAAGTTACATTATCTGTTATAAGCTACGGAAATTGCGGCATTTGATTGGCCTAGAGCAAATTTGTCATAGAACTTTTGTATTTGTTATTGTCTTATCGATAACGAGTTTTATGAAACAGGGCACTGGTTCTTTACTAAAGGGGGGGGGGGGGGGTGTCACCAAAGGTGCCAAGAGTGAAAGAGATTTCAAATTATTTTTCAAATGAAAGAGAAAAATTCAAAAAAGAGAAATTAGAGGACTTACGTACTAAACTAAACGATGAGAAGAAATAAGAAGAATTGGAAGAAGAAGATAGGGAAAGAGAAAGTGAAAGAAAAGGAGGATGGAATTCAAATGACTAAAACAATAAGATCAATAAATTGATACATGTATATCAACTACTCGAACAACAAAATCAAGAAACGGAGGAACAGTTATTACAGGACTAAAGAACTAATAATAACAGTATGATACCTGAGGGTAAAATAGGTCACTGGATTACGATTAAACATTTTCTAGTTGAAATCGCTATTAATTTTACTACTCAAAGGTCAAACTGTGTTTATCATAAAATTATGATTTAATATAAAATATATTGCATTGGTTACCCAGGGCCAATTAAAGATCACTTTGAACTCGACAAGAATTCTGTGTCGCCATTATAAAAAGAGAAGACAAGAAAATTTACGACACGACAAATTCATTTGTGTTTCTTTTCATACTCTCGTAAATCATTGCGATATAATGCGCTTATTACCCGACTACCGTATATGATTTCTTCTTCGATAACTACTCTATTTCTTTGATGTTCTTTTTGTTTGTTTAGATGTTCTTGACTTCAGATATACTCACTAGATTTTATGAAATTTTTTTTTAATAATTAATTTAACAAAATTATATTTAAAGATATCAATTGCATGCATATTGATTCCATCATGTCCATTACCCTAGTGTTTACATGTAGGTATGATATAGGATAAGGCAATAGTACATCGTAATGTCCGTAAATTTCACAGGCTGAATATGGAAAAGGCTCTTGAAATTGCATTTGGTTGATTTTTCGAAAGTCTTTACGATCCAGCTGTAGAATTAAAAAATATATATATAAAGTTACTCACGTTTGTTTAATTTTAATGTTACAAACTTACATTTTTATTGTTTACATGGACTTTCAAAAAAAGTTTAAATTTTCTTTGAAACCATGAGTACTTTTATATAAATAATTATTAATTTGCTGGGGTGGGGACATTTCAATCAGTTTCATTTTGATGCACTGTCTTGACGGAATATTGGGGATGACTGACTTTATATCACCCACATATATAACATACATGTAAGTGCAGTACGACGTGTATAATCATGCATTGTACGTCACATCTTCACCGGCAGAACCTTATTTTAGACCAGTATATATAGGCCTACATGCATGGAGCTGTAAGCTATAAACACAACTGTCAGTGATTGTCGCTCCCAGCATCTGTTCTGATTTGTACATGTATTTATGATGTTCGCTATATGAATAACCAAGGAGTTACTAGCACTAGACATGATACAGAAGAGAGAAAGAGAGGGATGTCAGTTCGTATTAGCCTTTAACAGCCCGTAGTAGGCCTACTTTACATACTGTCATTGGTCAGGAAGTCGATCGACATTTCAGCTAGTCAGAATTTTTGTTTTCCCTTCTTTTTTTTCTTTCAAATACGAAATCCTTAATCTGCCCCTTGTGAATTAGTCCTTGGTAATCTTTCATATTTACTGTTCTCCCTGTAAATAATTTGTTGACAATTTTGAAAGAACAAATACACAAAGATTGAAACAGGCCTATGTGTGAACTGCCCGTTTCACGGAGGAAATAATGATACAGCTGTGAATATAAGTGCCCTCCGTCAGTGATGTGGGTCATGTGAAGCCCATGACGGTGGGTCAGCATGAAGTGGATGGGTTTTACATTCCATTAGTATCTCTATGCATAAGCCTACTGTGTGCATGAAAGAAAAAGTATATCTGTATATACTAGTCATTGCCTACTCAATCAGACATAATTAATGGCAGATCTTGGGTTCCTTGACAGTGGACGTAGGGCACAGGTCTACCTCTCGCAAGCAAAATTAACCCCAAATTGGCCGGAGTTGACTCCTGCCCTTGTGTTTATATATATACCTCAGTACTTTTTTCTTCTTCTGATGCCCCTACCCATGACAATACTACCCCCCCCCCCCCCCACCACCACCACCACCCCTCACCCCCCTCACACACACACGAAAGAAAAGTTGCTCCCATCCCTGTACGGTTACCCTGGTCGTAAAGGGGAAAAGGTTGCAATGACTACCGCCTGTTCACCCCTGCGCGTCCTACCAAAGAGATACCAGCACTTGGTCCTTGGACATGGTGTATTTGCCATTTGGGACATCGAATCATGGACCTACTAGTCATGATCGAAATAACTAATAAATCGAGTCATATACAACCAGCAATGAATGGTAGGCTTCACCCTTTGTATACCTGGTGTAAGGTATATAGAGTTTACACCTTAATCGGAGGGGTAGAGCAATATTGGAAAGCTCGATGAAGTTAGCCTGTTAGGGGGTCATCTCTCCAGTGGCGGATCCAGGGGGGGGCCCGGGGGCCCGGGCCCCCCCCCCCCCCCTTGAGAAAAAAATCATGTAAAATCACGCGATTTTTACCTTTTTTGGGGGTTGGGCCCCCCCCCCCTGGCGCTCAAGGGTGGGGTGCAAATTAAAATTTTTAGAGGACCATAAAAAAAAAAAATGTGCTCACTACCCCCCCCCCCCCCCCCCCCCCCCCCACTGAGCGACTTTTCGGCTGGCTGAGTCGTTGCGATTTTTTTTTGGGACTTCAAAAAAAAAAAAAAGTGTCCGCTTACCCCCCCCCCCCCCCCCCCCCCCCCCCCCCCCCCCCCCCCCCACTGAGCGACTTTTCGGCTGGCTGAGTCGTTGCGATTTTTTTGGGACTTCAAAAAAAAAAAAAAAGTTGGGCCCCCCCCCTAAGAAATCCTGGATCCGCGCCTGCATCTCTCCCCAGCTTCTCCCCCCCCCCCCTCTTCCAAACGGAAGATAGGTTTACAAATCGCTTCCACCCCAATACCAGTAGAGGTGCAACGACTTCAACCCTTTTGCACTTATCTGGTGTACCAGTCGTTTGGCATATAGAATTAACAACTTGATCTGAGTCAAGGTGAGACCGTATTCCTCACATGACCCCCCCCCCCCCTCCTCCTCCAAACTAAAAATGCGTTCACAAATCGCTTCTACCCCAATATTAGAGGTGCAGTGACTTCACCCTTTGCACCCATCTGGTGTTCCTGTCGTCTGGCATATAGAATGAACACCTTGATTTGAGTCAAGGTGAGACCGTATTCCTCACATGACCCCACCCACCCCCCCCCCCCCCTTCCTCCTCCAAACGAAAAGTAGGTTTACAAATCGCTTCCACCTCAATACCAGTAGAGGTGCAATGACTTCACCCTCACACTCATCTGGTGTACCTGTCGTTTGGCATATAGAATTAACACCTTGATCTGAGTCAAGGTGAGACCGTATTCTTCACATGACCCCGAACGCTCTTGTATTTTATTTTCAGAGCTCATGTTTTGCGGAGATTGCAAACACAATGTTGGATCTTTTAAAGTATTTTGTAGCTATTGGGACTGGCATAAAAGTGCCGTACGTAGTTCTTTATGGAACCTAATGTACGTGATTAAAACCAAGTTTAATCTTTCAATTATTACGTCCATATTATGAACAATGCTTAATTTTGCCGGAGCTGGACATTTTCGTTTGTCCAGGGTTCCACGTTACCTTTTCCCGGAGATGATTCGGATGCGTTTTTCTTAAATTTTGATTTTCATAATTTGTGTATAATTAGGGCACCGAAACAGCATATAATGTCGTCGTCAATATTATGAATCGACGAATCAGAATCATTGATATGTATGACGGATTCGTCGTTTCATGTAACCGCCGACGATATGTTACAAACATACTTATTCTCTTTAACGGTTAGATACTTTTCTTTCCATTGCTATCCAAAAATGTCACCTCTCACATTTGTATTAATGAATAGGTTAATTATGAAGATTACTCTAAGAATCGTTTGGTTGCACTGGGACAGACTGTCAGTGACTTCATCATAGCTCTACATTAATCTGATCTGCTTACTATGTCAAATGCGTTACGCCAATGCATTCTCACTAGGAGTATGTAAACATCAAAGTTCAGTTCAGGGTCTCGTATAGGAAGTATAACCAACTATTCAAACTTTACCTAAACTGCCCAAACAGCTACTTTCGAATGGTGATACAACTATGACTCAAAACGTATAAATAAATTTACTGACTTGGTCACGACGCATTGTGCTACTACTACTGTGTCCAATGTCCATCGTATTTCCGAGAAATTTGTGTAATTTCCCAGCATTTGGTGACATAAGCATTGTTAAAATGGAGCTATCGCCTTTTTAAACTTACCTTGTAGAATATGAACCACAATATAGTGTATTTTACAGTCGTTATTATGAAATACGGGCCGAGAAAATACTTGTACGTTTCCAGTTCACATTTTTGATACATTTTTATTTTCTGATTCAAGATGGAAGGGGCCACAAGGGTGCAAACTGCCTAAAACAATTGCTATTTTACAATGATAACGAAAAATACCAACTTGTATTGCCCCCTCATCTGGTTAAATTTATGATTTGTTTTACCCTTATCATAGTTAAAGAGCCTATCGCCTCCTCGCAGAAATGTTTGGATATGCCACTGATCCGTGAGTAGAGGAAAAGAAATCCACTTTTAAGGAGTCATATAGGGATCACTTTTTCTGGAATTGAATCCAATTCAAATTATAGTGGAATCCATTCCAGGCTCCAAAGTAGGGATTTAAAAAGTAATGATCTTTTGAGAATGGCTTCTATACTATGTTGAAGCGTGGATTACCGCTTGAAGTGATTACTATATTTCCGTAATATGATCCCACCCCCCCCCCCAAAAAAAAAGAGTTTTCACTCCTGTATATTCAGAGAGTAAATTGAATATTTTGCTTTTAATTTTATAAGAAAAAGCAGAATTGTCTCAGCTAATTGCTTAAGAAATTGTATGATTTGCCAGCCTCGCGTCAAACCTGCATGATGTTCATTTACGGAGCATTGAATTTCCGGAAAATAAAATCAAGTTGATGTGAGACATAGTTGTGATATCTTATAAATGCTGAAGACCTATATATTATCGAGATTAAGCTTCAATGTTCGTAAAATCTAAATTTTAAGAATTCATAGAAACATATCGGAAGTTATTAAAAAGTGCGAGGCACCACATGAAGGAAACGCATGTCATAATGGATATTCCATTTTCTGGCTCATACTTTGTCTACATTGAAGTTTTATTCATTTTGCAAACGCCTATGTTTGACGCCTTTTTGCCAATAAACCCAGAAATGATATCCGGTATGATGTGGCGATATAGTGAGATCACATTTCTTAGAACGATCATCGTTTCATGTCAAACTTAACTTCGTTGGTTTTTTTTCAGTAATTATTAAAAAGTCCGTATTCTTAGGGTTCAAATCTCAATGAAGAAAGAATATATTCGTTACTTTTTAGTATTGCAACAGGTTGGGCGTCAGGATGATTTGTAGTTCCTATTTGTTTGTACCATGACTTATTTGATCCGTTTGTATAACAAAAAGTTTTTATGATTGTATTTAATATACTTTGAAACAAATTGAATTGTCAAATTACAATTTCATATTCCTTAGTATACAATTAATTCATAAATTTGAGGTCTTATTTTTTACCAAGTTTGTCAATGTATTTTTTATGACATGAAGAATGCGATGCATATCTATATTTATATTTTGATATCTCTAATGTTCACCTAATAATATTCATATTTGTCTTGCAATATCTCTTTGTATTTTATCAGCATGTACATAATTGTTTTCCCTCTCTGTCCAATTGTCCCATTTCTCCCCTCTCTCCCTCTCTCTCTCTCTCTCTCTCTCTCTTTCTCTCTCTCTCTCTTTATCTCTCTTTCTTTCTCTCTCTCTTGCTTTCCTATCTCTCTTTCTTTTTTAACTCAAATTTTTAAATTGAAATATTGTATAAGATTAATGGTATACACGCTCTTCATAATTATGTAGATTGTAGTGTGACATCTTGAAATGTATACTTGCTTTTTCCAGCAATTTACTCATGTGCAATTCAGTTACCTTTTAATGTGATATCTCTTGAAATGTATAATTGTCTTCACCATCAATGTTTTATTCATGCACAATTCAGTTACTTGTAACTGCGATACATGGAAATGAATCAATAAATACCATTTATCTATCTATCTGTCTATCTTATTTATACCGGAATTACTTTCTATCACAATTTATGCTTTCCTTTAGTTCAGGATAAGTGCGATGGATTCACGAGAAAGTTGAAAACGGGATTCTATCTTTGACGGATAATCTGAGACGTTAATAATGAATTACATCATTTTGATTATTAAAGTCCGTTTTTTAATACTCAGATCTCCATTTGAAATAGGAAATATCGTAAATATATTACTTATGTTTTTAATGAAACAGGTGGAAAGTCATGATTAAATATTATATGGGTTTTAACCGTTTTATTATAATTTCCTTTTTTATGTACTATGACTCATTTTATATCATATTCCGGTATTTCTAACATAATTTAATATTTCCAGTAAGTTAGGATAACAGGGGTAAAATCACGAGAAAGTTGACAACGGTTTTCCATCTTTGACGGATCATGCGATTCCGGCATGACATCATTTTGACTAAGTTTATTATAAGATACCGTCCTTTTTGGGATCATTTATCTCCATTGAGTAAGAATATAGGAAATACATTGGTTATGTTTTATAATAAATCAGATAGGATGCCAGGATGGGACGTTCTCTGTGATTGTAATTTCCTTTTTTTTCATGTACCATGACTATCCTTCTTTTTGGCTGGGGTGGTTATTCCGGCATACCTACCACAATGTACGCTATTCTCTAGTTTAGGATCCGATAATTGTGATGGATTCACGAGAAAGTTGAAAGCGGTTTGATTCCATCTTTGACGGATAATGCGATTCCGGTATGACATCATTTTGACTAAGTTTATTAAAAGATTTCGCCCTTTTTGGGATCATTTAGGAAACATATTGGTTAAGTTTTATAGTCAAACAGGTGGTGAGTCAGGATGGGACATTTTCTGGGATTGTAATTTCCTTTTTGATGTTCCATGACTCATATTTTCATGTGATATTCCGGTTTTTCTACCACATATATAGCTAAGGATAACCGGGATAGATCCAAGAAGAAGAGGCACATGGTATCCCATCTTAAGATGTATAATGCGAAACCGACATGACATCATTTTCACTTTTAAAGATAAAATGTTGAAGTTTTAGAAAAGGTGAATCCTTAGTGATCCTAACTTTCATGCCACATGTTGTGCAGCCCCATAAATTCATTTTGATATACAGTGCATGTAACTTTCAGAAAGACTGAATCCATTTCTAGTTTGAAGGAAAAAATCATTTTAAATTCTCACAGTATACACCAGTTCCTATGTGCTACATGATCAAGCTTTTCCAATGGCTTCAAAAAAGTTTTTTTTACAGTGGAATTTATCTTTAAATCGACCACAAATGCGCGCTACGTGAGATTTTGTCAACTGACGAATCCAATATATCCATGACCTCATTTCGACGTCAGAACATTATATTGGAAATGTGATGTTCTCCCATTGTCATCTTCTTCATTCAAGGAAAGAGAAAAGTGCAAGCACATTTTTAGAGAGAATCACGGCATGACTTGAGACCTAAATAAAGAAATTATCGAGTGCAGTCAATTAGATTTCACCTCATCTAAAGATCGACGTAAAGCCAATATTAATACTCCTTGTTGCGAAGAAATCGAGTTCTCTATTAAACCGCTTTGAAATTACTCCGAAATTGTTCTTTTTACTGCGTTTTAATTGTGGTTCAATATACTTTGATCAATTTATCATCGACGCTTGAGAAAGAAGGATATCAATGCTATAAAGGTTTAGATTAGAACAGAAAGATAAGATTATTTGAACAATCCCACATCTTAAGTGATCAAATTTAAATACAGTGTTTTCCTGTTAACACCTGCTTCCTCCATTCGAGGCATGAACGCTTGAGAAGTGCAATAAATGTTCGGATTTTAAGAAAAATCACCAAACCAACCCGCGTCATGATTATGTAATCAACATATTCTGAAGATGAGCGTAAGTTCTCTTATTGAATAAAAAGACTTATCGGAAATGAATTATTTCATTCCTGACTTGAGTCGCAATAGTTGAGAAGGCAACCGATTTGCACAACATGATGCCAAATACAATCCGGGTTTCAGATTGTCTCGTCTTAACTTCAGGTGCCGTCTGGTTGACCACATTTCCCAAATCAACATTGATCTTGTTCTTCGCAGTTTACATGTATGAGTAATAGCGGATTTTCAACAAGGGTACCTTTTATTTCGGCTGAATCTTCCTAGGGTCGAATTTCTCAGTAAAACCCAAATTTTATGAGTTATCAATGAACGAAATTGTCATTTTGGGATAAGGAATGTGGAATGACTCAGAAGTAGGATGTGAGGACACGTGTACAATGAATGAAATCATTATCATTCATGGAAAAGAATATGACCATTGATTGTTTAATATTATCAATGACGTATCTGCGCAAAAAGCAAATTTGTAAAGAACCGGAGTTGCCGTAATCGGTGTCACCGCGAAAGTTAAGCAAAATGATTAGTTGCAAATGTTCCGGGGGAAACAATTTACCAGTAATTTATTTTTGCGAAGAATAAGAGTGATTTCTTTTATCAAAGAAATAAGGAGGTGTATAGTACATGCTACATGGAGCTATCAGAGAACACATGTTCGTCTCCAAGATTATCGATCACCTTTTTTGTTAGCCTCTGGTTTCAATACTTTCTCAAATATATTTCAACGTTTGTATTTGACGAAATTAAGTATAAATTGTATAAAATCAACACTCTTCCAAAGATTTCCATTAACAGAAATGTACAATAAATAATTCGAAAATTTTGCCACCTACTTTAAAAATGAGAAAACGTGATTTCCTTCAGCTAGCATCTGCAAAATTAGTTCAAAATTTGTTTTCTTCTTCTTCTTAATTCATGACTAAATTCTCAGTGGAGTTATACGGCCTTCAGCAATATCCCTTCTTCCATCTGGTTTTAGGATATTTAGCCAAAAGATGTTATTCAAGATTATGTGGGTGGATGATGTGGGATGCGGTGGTGTGGGAAATAAAGCGAGAGTTGACTCATAAACAAATACGTGACGGGAACCACACCCCTTTCTTAAAGGTTCACTCTTTGATGCAGGTGATGATGATGATGATGATGATGATGATAATGACAATGATAACAGTAATACTAATAATGATAATAATTATAATGACAATAACAGCAACAACACCATACACAACATAAACAATAATAATAAAAGTGGTAACACTGATGATGGTGATTTTAATGATGATGAAGATGATGATGATGATGATGATGATGATGATGAAAGAGATAATGCGAAGAACAATATTCTTTTATGGAAAATGAGGTAAAATGACTCTAGCACCGTATGGAAAGATCACTTTGGAGATTTTATGAGAAGACAGTTTTTTCTTTCTCCGTTTTTTTGTATTGTAGCTGATGTGCTAGTCATGGAAAAATCAGAAAACGGTAACATTTTCGGAGATTTTTTTAATATTTCAATAGGATACGTGAACGATTTATATTCTCCTGTTCCAATCACATCTTTATAGTCAGTCAATTCCCACCGCTCGATGGATTACCTTATGAAGATATTGATGATGACGTGCACTTGGAGCGATGCCATCGGCACTTTGCGACAGGTTCACACAGACAGGTTGAAAGTTTATGCATGGAGGTATAAAGCTCCATGGTTTATGCATGCATATTGTTGAAACTACCAGTGCCGAGAGTCCAGTCTCTGAGAAGGCAGGAGCGGTATAAGGGGTGGGGTCACCGGCCTTGCTATGATCGGGATGAAACGGGAATGAGCAAAGGTAATTAATTAGGTATTGGGTTTGGGGGCGAATTATCATGCCCCCTTCTCTTTTGGGCTTCCTGATGAAACTAGATTGAGTTGTCAAGGGCAGTTGTGGCGTTCTTGGGGGCACCCGATGCTTTCAACAAATTTAAAGGGCATTCTGCATATTTCAGGCCCAATAAATACTCGATTCACCTTGAAAGAAAGATAGTTCCTCAACTTGGTTTGAAGCAGCAAACAAAGACCTTTGACGTCTAGAGCACCATCCCATTGCGGATAGGGTCTGGACTATAGGAATGACAAACTTAATTGGACATCTTGTCCAAAATATCATGGTAAGTGTACCGCATCGACCGCGGAGAAGGGGGATGGGTGGTGTGAAGCACTAGAGCCGAGCAAGCCGGGAGTATCTGGGAGGGGGCCAGGGTAGGAAAATTTCTCTTAAATTCTCGTATTTTTGTCGTTTTCTATTCTTTGTTTTATCCAACTCCTCCACTAACGCATTTAGAGAAACTGCCCCTTGCCGCCCCTCCACCTAATTTTTGTCAATGCTCATCACAAAATCCTCAGACAAGATACGAGAAAGGAGAAGCCTCTCACTGACCTTCGGTTTGACAACAGTGCCACTGAGTGGGAATTGAGACGCCACTCGGCCTGAAAATTCAATTTAACTGCACAGATTTACAGGATAAATCTTGTTTAATCGTGTGTTTACCTTGGGTAACAGGCTCCTTTTTACATACGAGGTTATGCGCATCCACAGGTGCAACATTGATTCGTAACTCGTGCATCACACGTTAAATATATGCCTATAGGTTTGCACTAAAATGCCAAAATGTCCAGTTCTACCCCCTTGAAAACTCAACTACACAGTTTTGTTTAAAACAATCGAAGCTTATAGCCACGGGCAATAAATTACAATTTAGAACAAAAAGTTTTCACATAATGTGGTAACATGTTATTGAAGCCAGACAAGAAAAGTCATATTAACAGCAAAGTGATTTTTATTGCACGAGGTGTAATTTGCCTGACGTAAGACTGCGTCAACGACTGACGCAGCCTTTGCCGCGCTATTTGAGAATGACAGCGTAAACATGCTATGGCAAATGTGGTAGTGATGGCAATTCAGTTCATACACCAACTAATCAGGGCAGTATTTGCATCGTTTGCATAAACTATGTGTACAATGTCACCGTTAACATGGTGCGTCAAAGAGTGCGTCAGCCACTGACGCATTGCTACGTCAGGGACGGACGCCTCGTATGCAACAGGCATATAGGTGCTTCTCTGAACTGTGACTTGTTATACCCTGAAACGCACTGACCATGCATTGGACTCCGTCGTTGCTTTGGCTCTGTTTGCAGGGAAATATTTTCCCTTGGGTGAAAGAAAATAAAAATAGACGAAGAATGAAAACTATGGACCAAAATAAACCCAGGATTTGATGAGAAGTTTCCATTGTTTCCCCACTTTCGATGATTCTTCTCATAGATCAATATCCGATATTGTTTTGCAGGTTCAATGGGCTAATCTTAGGAAATATGACTCACTCTTCTGTACAAAAAACGGCATTCTTTTCACCCTCAGTCCCAGATATTTAATATTTTGCTGGTGTTGGCATCATTCATTTCGGCATGACCGCAGTGAAAATTAATATCGATGTTCCGGTCTAGCGGATTAATAATGATTTCACGACAGAACTGCTAAGAATTGCGTCTTTGATTTTTTGTTTCTTCTTCTTGTTAAAGCTTTGTCATTCACCACTGTAATGTCATGTTTGAGAATGAAAAATGTGCATTCATCATCAGAAACAATTTCATTTGTCAATAAAAAGTTCCTCCCACTCCGTCTTTCTCCCCTATAGTCCTTCATTTCTGCTGTCGTTCACCTTGATGATGACAATCATGTGCAAATTTTCTTGCAATGTACCTTTCATAATTATGATTGAGAACAAAATGTGTTGAACTAATTTGAATTCATTGTGAACCTTTACAGTTGCTCTATACTAGAGATTTGTGTTGTTTAAACAATTAAAGATAAACTCCAGTACTGGTAAAAAAAAGAATATTAATTCTCACAGAATCAAACAAAACTTACACTGAATGTTCAAGATTACAAGTAAATGACATGTGCCAAACAGTTTTGGAAGAAAATGTATACTGGCTGAGTAATGAGCATAGAAAGACGAGGGAATCAAGGTAGTACCAGCCCCGACACCATGTGTGTTGTCCCATATATAACTGTCTGTGTACAGCGCTTGTTACTTTACCAAGACTCGGTCAAATTTATTATGATTTTGATGACTCCAGAACCTTGCAGTGCATACCAATACTTACATGCTACATGATCAACTGTTTCTGATCCTTTCCACACCTTTTCTTTCACAATGCAATCGCATTACCAGTACTAAAGTTTATCTTTAACTTGTTAAGAATTGAGTATACTCTCTTCTTTCACTTGCTTACTAACTTTTCTTATATAGATTAATCTTTCTTTTTCTCCTAGGTTTTTTCCCATACTCTACCCTACCCCCCCCCCCTCATAATCATGATAATCTGGTTACTTTTGATGAAAGAAGTCATCTTACTTTAGATTTTTCTTTTTCTTTATTCTTCAATCTCCTTTTCTTTCTTGTTTACATTTTTAGTTTTGTACGTATATTACTTTTCTTCCAATACTCTAGACCACCCATAAGGCAATCGGGTTATTTCTTTACGAAAGAACTCACCTAATTACATATTTTATTTCTCTTTTCGTCTTTACAGGTTGGTGCTGATATATTGATGCCAAATCTTCATCCAAAACATGGTAATATTTCTTGCTTTTAACATTAATGTTTAATTAAATTCAAAGAAATTGTAAATTTAGTTTTAAAAAATTTGAACCAATATTTAAAAAACTAAAAAGTTACACTTTATGTATACGACAAGTTAAAGATGTTTTTGTTTTTATGTTAGTGTCGGGCTATTAAAATGATTGAAGAAATCAAAAAATAATCCTGAAGGAACAGAGATTATTATTTTCGCGCGCTAAAAATCGGACAACAGTGTGATATATTATTCTAGAAAACTTTTTTTTATAAATTATAGAAAGTACTAATATAGGTTTCATACACGTCACGATGCCTTCATTGTATTTTTTTTTCCTTCACTCTGTTTAAATCCACATAATGACAGATCCATAGAATTTTTTGAAATTGTAAAAATGAACACCAAATGTGTACAGTGGCAGTTCAATTTTTCCAAATTAACGTTCAATTCTTTTATATCTCTACAGAACATTTATTCTCAAAACTTGACGATTATCACTTAGTCCGACCGTATCGGTCGACACCGGATGGAGAGTTTATAAGCCACGACCTTTCAACCGAAGCCGAAGAAAATGAACTGGATTATATACGTGTTAAAAGAGCAGACGAACTTCGGCGGCGGCGAAGACGACGTGACGTCGACGGCGTAAATGAGGGCGTCGTCAACGACGCTGATGCCGACGTGGATTCGCAGTTTCATTTTGCAGTCGATGCTTTTGGAGCTCATATGATTTTAAATGTAACGAGGGATGCGCGTTTAGTAGCACCTCGGTTTAAAGTGGAACGATACTTGGAAGATGGAACGATCGAATCGTTCACTCCGAGGACGAATTGTTTCTACAAGGGCGCGGTCTCACAATACAGCGAGTCACGGGTTGCTATTAGCAACTGCCAGGGAATGGTAAGAGCATTTTTTTTTGTTTTTATTTGAGTATAAGATATAGTCTGTGATCACATTGACTGATTCACGACCAAGAAGGATGCTGGCGTAAAATGCAGCCCCCCCCCCCCCCGAGGAAAAACAAATCGATGAGTATTAAAGAAGCAATTAATTGCATTTTGGGCTTCGTTTTGCAGAAATTTTCCTTGAATGTATCTCATTTTCTGGGAGACGAGGTGAGGAGCATGCCCTTAGATCACCTAGCGTTACTATGTTTTCCTAGTCCCACTTCACAGGGAGTTGATAACTAGGGCAGGTGCATCTCCCCCCTCCCCGTTCCAGAACTTCCAGTTCATCAATTTCAGTTGGCCTTAATATATCTGATTTTCTGGGAGCGGCATGCCCCTACATCCCCTAGCATTTCTATAATTTCCTTATCCTACTTCGCAGAGAGTTGATAACAGTGCAGATGCATATCCCCCCCCCCCCCCCCCCCCTCCATTCAATTTCAGGACACGTCATCTTAATGAATATCGTAAGGCTTTTCTCTAAAACCTCAGCTTACCTTCTGGAACGTACGTAGCTAACAGAAAAAAGTGCACACAACAATTATAATAATCACTGACATTAATAAGCGATCCCTCTTTATTATACATGTACCAGACCAAAAAGATTATTTTTATCTTTTAATGACTCTTTTGTTACCCTTGTCCGAGTATATAGGTCTGCAAAACGTCCTGACAAGGTTTAGACGCTGTTGTAGCACGTTTTTTTACGTCAAAATAATAGTTTGTGGTCCATTGAGTACGATGTGTACATAACTCATGCACAAGCACGTTATACTCTATAGGACTGGACGTAAAGGAGAGTGAAACTTATTTTTACCCTCAGTGTTTTTTTAAACTTCATCCTCTCGGAAGCAATTATAGGGCAATATGTGCGAAGTTCGATCGCTTCCTCCCGTGATGTACAACATGTTGCACGGAAATTGAGAAGGGCAGCAATACAGGGCTTGATCGTCCTGTAGGAAACAAACTGTCAAATTCTATTCAGCCTGATGTAAGTTATGGAACCAAATTACCATCAGCAGGCCTGATTAAACTTGAGGATTGATAGTGAGTTTTGAAAACATAGGATGGATTATGGTTAGACGGTCTAAATATATGCTGTTTCTGTTCAGTGTGTAACGTGTAGACCTATGTTATGAACTATGAAAGGAACAAAGTCCAAACTCCGAAGTGATGACGATGATGGTGATGATGATGACGATAATGATGATGATGATGATGATGGTGATGGAATGATGATGATCATGATGGTGATGATTATGGTGATGATGATGATAATAATGATGATGGTGATGATGGTGATGATGATGATGGTGGTGATGATGCTGATTATGATGATGATGATGGCGATATTATTAATGGTGACGAAGATTATACGACCATGATGATAATAATGGTGATTCCGATAATCATAAAAATCTCCAAGGTTTAAGCAAGTTCGAAGCAATATCGATTTAGAGGGATGGAATAAGTCAAGAAAACGTGTAGACCTCGATGTTGAAAAGTTTTTACTGAGTCTACAAGTAGTGACAACAAGGGTACAACTATTAGCAAAATTAAACAAAAGTCGATACAAAATCATAGTAGCTATAATGAAGTGACTCACTCTGATTCACTGAAACTCTCGAAGTAATATAATTGATAAAGGCGAAGTCTGCCGGGAATAATGATGTCAAAATATTATCGTCATCTTCATTAACACTACCTATAAGAACCAGAAGAAAAGGAAAATGTCAATTATATTATGTCACGGCTGTTCTTCCCCTGATCCCTTATGTAATAAAGGAAATATAAACAATTAGTACCAATTATTCTAGAAAATTAGTGGTTGTGATTCGATTTCGATCTTATCAAGGGATATACTTTGTATGATTGGTAATTCGGTATGAGTACTGCTCATTGACAGTAACCCATATAGGCGCAATTAAATCATATTTGACAGCAGTTTTTCTTTATTAATTTGTTCAGTTGTTTACGTACATAAATATGATATCTTATCGTGATATCTCATCAAAATTCTCAATTAATTTGAAGTTTCAGTTTTGACATGACTTGTCAAGAAACGCAATGAAAATTGGACCCTCGATACTGATTAATATTACATTTGGTTTATTCAATCATTTCTCAATTTTCACCAGTCGAATGTCTTAATTAGGGTCGTATAACTGTTCTGTAACAGCAAGTATGTAATTGAGACTTTGATGTTTCCATGATAATTGTGTTTCGATTGAGATGTTTTCAGTCGGTCCATGGTTTGACAGTGTATGAGTGACAGAAGCAGGTTAATGAGACAGAAATTTCCTGTTCGGCTTATGTTCCACCAAACAACATGACAGAAGTTCCGTTAGGTTATTTTAGCTGATGTTTGCATGACTGATGGCAATTAACGAGAAGCTAAAAAATAACATGAAAATTGGGCTGGGACACTTCAAGGGCTTCGCCTTCTCTCCGTTTATCGCAGAGAACTTTACAAATGCAAGTAGATTTGCCTCATGCAAATAATTAAAGGCCTTCTGCCTTTGCGCATCTTTGCTCTCATCCTTCTCGTGATCATCTTTGCCCTCCTCCCTCTCCTCCTTCTCCTCATCCTTGTGTCATCATTCTCCCCATCGTTTTTCATTCCAACACCTCTTCATCTTTTATACCATCGCTCTTCGCATTCGCTATCTCTCATTTTCCATCCCCGTGTCTTCCTTTTCTCCTGTATTCCTTTCCATATGTTTGACCTCTTCATATTCTTCTAGGATAAATTACGTAATATGTGCTTGACAGTCAGACAGAAAGGCCAAATATTAGACCTTACATGTTTTCCTGTAATAAGAGCTACTCATACATTTAATTCATGAAAATATTTATAATTTGACATTTCAAGATAACGGACACAATGCAAAGAATATTCTAGAACTACTTTTAAAACTGCCGAGGATACTCATTCGTTTTACAAAGTTATAATTGTTCGGATTGAGGTCGGACCCATCAATCATCAATATTATGTCACTAATGACAGTTTGACAAGGAGCTCTTACAGATTTACACCAATAAGATAATCAAGTCGCCAGAAACGACATGTGATAACTGATTAAAAGTACAACAAAGTGATACGTGCCATGAGCAACCTCGCCTAACACAACTGTTACCAGAGCATTCGATGAAAGCTCACTCCAACAGAAGATTCAAATTGAACAAACGATCTGGATTCGGGCCAGGATTGCTTAGATCTTTCCTTCACGCACATCTGCAATACAATCCAACCTCGGTAAAAGACAACATTACAGAAGAGATCCTAACCTAAATATTTACCCCTGCCGCACAAAACGAACCCATTATTTCTGCTTTTCTAACCGCAAGTCGAACTCATGGAGATTTACCGAAAATCTCCCGGACGACATCTAGGATATCAGTAGCTCGTTGGACGACGCGATCGGAAATCTTCGGAGGAAAGGGCGTCGTTCGTATTTATATTGATTTCCTGTGGATAAAATTTGATCGCACTTGTATTTGGCAAGTGATCTATTATTTCTAAAATGTAGATGACCCGAATTGAACCTATGAGGGCAGACAATAATAATTCTGACAAATAGTGGAATGATGGGTTTTTCTAATCAATCGGTCCCGGTTTAAAACCAACAACAACAAACAAACACCAACAGCGCGAACTACTCGGTCGTTGACTCGGAGAATCGTGTTTGACCCCTAGGAATGACTACATAATGCAAAAAAAAAGGAGTTAGATCTTTGAAAATTTCAGATATAAGAATGATCAAACTTACAGTATTTTGTAATGCCTTTGTAAATGTCAAACAGCATTTCTAAACTTATTTTTTGTTACCATCTCACAGTTATATAACCTTTTGCTTTGTTTTACATTGGTTTTTAGGTGGTAGTTACGGAGTGATGTATGAACAAAAATCTTTAAAAAAAATAAACTTAAATTGAAGATCTGCATTTCCAACACTCCAATGTGCAAATGATTAGCATCATGAAATTAAGTCTCACTATTTCAAAGATATTTCATTAAAACCTCAAATCAAATTTAGCCTCCAATTTAATTTGATCTCTTTAAGATCGACCAAATATGCTTATACGTTCAAGTTTAAAAGACATTGCAAAATATGAGATATACTTATAATCAGTGGACCCTCCGAACTATTTTTTTTCTAGATAAAGGGGCCGTTTCAGATTTCAAAATAATCGTTTGTCTTTTATCCCCAGAGGCTAATTTCTAAACGAGGACTCCCTCGTCGAGTAATTTTGACGAGCTCGGTGTATTATTTCAGAACCAATTTGTCGAGATTATGGATGAGCCCGACGATGAGTGATGGAATTCCGTGGTCTCGGGCGACGTCATAGATTGTTTGATGACGAAAGATGTAATTTACGAGGTCGCAACCTCCAGCGGACATAAACCTTTGACAGAGGGATGTCGCTTGTATGATAGCGAACAATTATGAAGTGTATTATCAATATCGTCACGAATGGTGACAAGTATATCACTAAAACTATCCCCTATTCATTTCTTAGTACTGGTTTTGTAAGTAGGCATTCATACATGTTCAGTCAAACCTGTCTTAGTGGCTACCTCTCTATATAAAGGCCACCTTTCCATAGTGGTCATGCATCATCGAGATAGAAATGCGTGCTGTACGATCTGTCGAGTATAAGGACACCTGTCTAGAGTGGCCACAACTTTTGTTTCCCTTGGGTGGCCTTGATAGACAGGTTTGACTGACTTTGTGATAACACCCTGGAATCACTTTGAGTGTAAAACACCAAGGAGGTCTTTCAACTCCGTTATACTAGCAATATAGGACCTACTACCTTTTGCAACATTATGTTGAGGCGACAGCCTTTCCCGTTTTTTTTTTGTATGCACTAACCAAGTTCTTAATTCAACACTAGACCCAACACTAAACCTAACACTGATCTTAACGCGAAACCTAACCATAAACTTCATCTAAACCCCAATCACAACCCTAACCCTATACATCGGACGGAATGAGTATTTAACGTCGCCGGAGAAAATGTCGGATCGCTGTTTTACCTTTTAATTTCTCAAAAAAAAAAACAAGAAACATGTAGACATTATAATTATCTCCGCGTTCTTAAGTTCATTCTGGCGTACATTTTCACAGAGTTAAATAACATTTGAGGTACTTAGATACAAGGCCTACAATTCATGATGTCATTTAGGCACACTTGTTTATGAATGAGATGCCAGACTAGTTCTGTTTAATTACTCTGCTCTGTTGACGTTTACCTTGCCACTAATTACCATCACATTCCGGGACTTATCTATTTGCTCTTGATAAAATCAGAGACATAACAATACCCCCCGATGTAAATGAATGATGTTACATCAGCTATGGGGCATAGTGTGTGTGTTCGTGTGTGTATTTCTATTTGTGTTTATTCTATGTGGGGGGGTGTAGAGGCCAACGATTACCGACAAAATTAGCCACCAATTACCGACAAAATTAAATGTCCAATATCTACACATTTAACCCTATAAACCCGGGGCCGAAGGCTAAATTGTTTTTCCTATGGACTATCTGTAGTACTTGCGTATGCGAAAATGGTCATTTCCACGACGACACAAATATACGAATTATTTCGTCAACTTAGTCAGCATTCATAGCTATATATTTTAATGAAGGCGCGGATCTTATTTTAGAGAGGGGCGGTAGTGAGCAAGCGAATCGCGCTCATCAGGGGGGTGTGGGTGAAAGGCCCACCTTAGACGTTTCCTTAAATTATTAGGAAAAGAAGACGATTTATTGTACCGTTCTCGACTCTTAATCCTTGTCTGAATGCAGTTTCTCCCCCTCCCCCCGCGCGAAGCGCGGAAGATTTGACGTTTCATTCAATTATGAGAAAAAGCAGACGATACGGTGAAATGTTCTCGACTCTTAATCCTTATCTGAATTCAGTTCTCCCCCTCCGCGCGAAGCGCGGAAGTTTTTGACGTTTAATTTAATTATTAGAGAAAGTAGACGGTTCGTTGAACCGTGCTCGACTCTTGATCTTTGTCTGAATGAAGCTTCCCCCTCCCACGCGAAGCGCGGAAGTTTTGTTTGAAATATTAGAGAAAGAAGACGATTCGTTGTACCGTTTTCGGACTCTTAATAAGCCCTAATTGTCTGAATTCAGTTCCCCCCTTTAGCGCGAAGCGCGCAAGATGTGACGTTTCCTTAAATTTTTAGAGAAAGAAGACGAATCGTTGTACCGTTTTCGACTCTTAATAAGCCCTATTTGTCTAAATTCAGTTTCCCCCTCTGGCGCGAAGCGCGGAAGCTTCGACGTTTCCTTAAATTATTAGAGAAAGAAAATTACGATTCGTTGTACCGTTCTCGACTCGTCTAAGTTTTCCCCTTCGCGCGAAGCGCGGAATTTTTGGCGTTTCATCACAATATAGAGAAAGGAAGACGATTCGTCGTACCGTTTTCGACTCTTACAAAGCCCTATTCATCTGGATTCAGTTTCCCTCTCTCGCGCGAGGCGCGCAAGCTTTGACGTTTCCTTACATTTTTAGAGAAAGAAGACGATTCGTTGTACCGTTCTCGACTCTTAATAAGCCCTATTTGTCTAAATTCAGTTTCCCCCTCTCGCGCGAAGCGCGGAAGCTTTGACGTTTCCTTAAATTATTGGAGAAAGTAAATTACGATTCTTTGTACCGTTCTCGACTCGTCTAAGTTTTCCCCTTCGCGCGAAGCGCGGAATTTTTGGCGTTTCATCACAATATAGAGAAAGGAAGACGATTCGTCGTACCGTTTTCGACTCTTACAAAGCCCTATTCATCTGAATTCAGTTTCCCTCTCTCGCGCGAAGCGCGGAAGCTCTGACGTTTCTTTAAATTATTAGAGGAAGAAGAGGATTCGTTGTACCGTTTTTGACTCTTAATAAGCCCTATTTGTCTGAAATCAGTTACCCCCTCTCGGGCGAAGCGCGGAAGCTTTGACGTTTCCTTAAATTATTAGAGAAAGAAAATTACGATTCGTTGTACCGTTCTCGACTCGTCTAAGTTTTCCCCTTCGCGCGAAGCGCGGAAGCTTTTACGTTTCCTTAAATTATTAGAGAAAGTAAATTACAATTCTTTGTACCGTTCTCGACTCGTCTAAGTTTTCCCCTACGCGCGAAGCGCGGAATTTTTGGCGTTTCATCACAATATAGAGAAAGGAAGACGATTCGTCGTACCGTTTTCGACTCTTACAAAGCCCTATTCATCTGGATTCAGTTTCCCTCTCTCGCGCGAAGCGCGCAAGCTTTGACGTTTCCTTAAATTTTTAGAGAAAGAAGACGATTCGTTGTACCGTTCTCGACTCTTAATAAGCCATATTTGTCTAAATTCAGTTTCCCCCTCTCGCGCGAAGCGCGGAAGCTTTGACGTTTCCTTAAATTATTGGAGAAAGTAAATTACGATTCTTTGTACCGTTCTCGACTCGTCTAAGTTTTCCCCTTCGCGCGAAGCGCGGAATTTTTGGCGTTTCATCACAATATAGAGAGAGGAAGACGATTCGTTGTACCGTTTTTGACTCTTAATAAGCCCTATTTGTCTGAATTCAGTTTCCCCCTCTCGCGCGAAGCGTGCAAGCCTTGACGTTTCCTCAAATTATTAGAGAAAGAAGACGATTCGTTGTACCGTTCTCATTTCGTCTAAATTAAGTTTCCCCCTTCCGCGCGAAGCGCGGAATTTTGGCGTTTCATCACAATATAGAGAAAGGAAGACGATTCGTCGTACCGTTTTCGACTCTTACAAAGCCCTATTCATCTGGATTCAGTTTCCCTCTCTCGCGCGAGGCGCGCAAGCTTTGACGTTTCCTTACATTTTTAGAGAAAGAAGACGATTCGTTGTACCGTTCTCGACTCTTAATAAGCCCTATTTGTCTAAATTCAGTTTCCCCCTCTCGCGCGAAGCGCGGAAGCTTTGACGTTTCCTTAAATTATTGGAGAAAGTAAATTACGATTCTTTGTACCGTTCTCGACTCGTCTAAGTTTTCCCCTTCGCGCGAAGCGCGGAAGCTTTGGCGTTTCATCACAATATAGAGAAAGGAAGACGATTCGTCGTACCGTTTTCGACTCTTACAAAGCCCTATTCATTTGAATTCAGTTTCCCTCTCTCGCGCGAAGCGCGGAAGCTCTGACGTTTCCTTTAATTATTAGAGAAAGAAGAGGATTCGTTGTACCGTTTTCAACTCTTAATAAGCCCTATTTGTCTGAATTCAGTTTCCCCCTCTCGCGCGAAGCGTGCAAGCCTTGACGTTTCCTCAAATTATTAGAGAAAGAAGACGATTCGTTGTACCGTTCTCATCTCGTCTAAATTAAGTTTCCCCCTTCCGCGCGAAGCGCGGAATTTTGGCGTTTCATCACAATATAGAGAAAGGAAGACGATTCGTCGTACCGTTGTTGACTCTTAAACCTTGTTTGAATTTAGTTTCCCCCCAATTTTTAAAATTCTGATCTCTTTAGCTGATATTATAGGAAAGTGAAACTTCGAGAAAATACAAGTATTGTTGTTGTAGTCACTCTCGAAGTCGTCACAGCGGATAAAAAGTCACAGTTCGTAGTGAAAAAAACTTGTCGGCCGACCGACAATATACATCTCACCGACTTCAAACTTCTGCATTGATATAGAACACGAGGATCGAGCAAGAATACCGACACAGCTGACCCGACACAGCAACATATTTACCCGTGTCTTTCTTGCTCCCTCGACGAGACGACTCCACCCAACAACCCCCTTCTCTTTTTTACTCCCACTCCTCCTCTCTCAGGCTCTTACCTCCCCCTCTCTCCTCCTTTTCAACCCCGTTTTCTTTTCTTCCCCTTTTACTCTTTTTTTTTCTTCTTTTTTCGCTTCTTTTATTTATTTTTTCTTTCTTTCCTCTCCTCCCTCTTTTTCTTTTTCTTTCTTCTCTTTTCTTTCCTTTCTTTTCCTTTCTTTCTTTTTTTTTCCTTTCTTTCTTTTCTTTTCCTTTTCTTTTTTTCTTTTCTTTCCCTTTCCCTCTTTTTTTCCCCTCCCCCTTTTCTCTTTTTTTCCCGACGGCAGCGCAATTTTACCGACAATATCCTGACAAGTGGGGGGGTGTCGCACCCCCCCACACCCCCCCTTTGGCGACGCCCCTGGTTGTAGTAAGTAGGTCCAGCATGGTTGTAGGGTCCATGGTTATATGACCGAATGCAATTTGGTTATTAGCTTCCATTTCCGTCGCTTCTCTTGACATATATGTATGGTTGCATTTGGAAATGCAATACATGTATATGATTCAAAAATTTGATTCTGAAATGGACAAGCCGCTAGCTTGTATATAATTATGAGCATAGACGTTTAGAAACTAACCATCGTAAAGAGAAAAACATGGATCCTGCCTGCACTTGATTGAACACATATAACTGGACAATTCCCAAAATGCATTTCCCTAATGACCATTACCATAGCAACAGCAGTATGATGGTCAACGTGGTCAAGTTTGAAGGAGGGGTTTAGAGTGGTGAAGGGGAAGGAGAGGGGTGTCTACGGGGAGCTATCGGCCTAGATGAGGGGAGATTGAAGAAGAAACAGGAGTCAGAAACAGGATGTCAAGATGTCTTCCCCGCCTTCCCCTGTCTCATCAACACCTCAGATAGCAGACGATAAAAATAGATCTTTAAAGGGACTCAGAAGTTCAAGAAATGACGAAAAGTAAAATATTGAAATATACAGAATCAAATATCAGAAACGAAAATGTATAGTCGAGTCTATGACTTACATCTTTGTAACAAAATGGTACAGAATATGTGAGATAGCTGATAGATCATCAAATAATAACACCTGAGAATATCGCATCAAACCAGACTCATATTTAACAACATGGTCCTATATGTACATATCCATGTTGGTAATGTTCAGTCTGTGCAGTTTAAATTTGAGCAAGTTTGTGCAAGTTTACTCACACTTACTGCAGGTCAAATTGGTGAAGTCATATGAGGCTTATTGTAGGGAGAAAGATGCGTTCTCAATCTCAAGATAGTTTCTTCTTTTATCAATCTTGGAAGAAAAACTAAAAAAGCGGTTAACCATGCACTGTTAACCACTACTTGAACCTCTTGCACTCCGGGAAGCGAGACTTTTCAACGGTTACAGGTAGAGGCGTATCCAGGATTTCCCCCAAGGTAAGGGGTTGGGTACTGTTTTGTTTTAATGCCTGTCTAGCAAACATGTCATTCGTGTATAGGTGTAGATGGGGGCATGTGGGGAGGGGGCTATGGGCTACGATGAAAAAAGAGGAACAGAAGGGGAAAATACCGAAAGAGGTTTACGATATTTTAGTCATACAATGTAGCCCAATTAATTTGACTTAACGTTCGAAATATTTTCATAAACAATATTTGAGGATATCAAAGAAGTTTATAAATTAATTCAAATTAATTCAAATCAAGGCTAACGCGTTCATGAGCATTTCGGCAAGTAAAATATGTCTTGAAATATAATTTAGCTTATAATCTCGCAAATTTACTCGATAGAATTAATTTCACAGAACTAAGGACCTTTTAAAGGCACACTGTCCTAGTTGTAGCTACTTGCTCCCTCTATATAGAAAACTTCCCAAATCGGTGCCTGTTGGTCCCCCATGATCCTCTTTTTCTTATGTTAAATGAGAGCTGAGTTAATGAGATAGCCACCTGTCACAGTGACCTCGATGGCTCTCTGGGTGGTCTAATCCCTTCTAACTGCAGTAGTAAAACCTCCCTTTAATTTGATTTCACCAATTCTTTATTTTTAAAATGATAATCCCCGTTCTGAACTTGATTCAATGTATTCTCTTTGGTTCTAAAGAAGAATACTATGGTTAACTATCGTGGATGCCTCAAATTCGATCTCGGTTTATAGAGCCTTCTTCTTAACCTGATCGGTTGTGCTTAAGAAGTGAACGAGGCAAGCGGGAGATGACGACGTGACAAATTATTTAACTGTTAATCAGCATTTTTTAATGAAAAGCGTCCTTTAATTTGATTTCCCTTTTTTTCTCAAGTAAATTATCCCCGTTTTGAATCGGTTTGTCCTCCTGGGATCCTGGAGAAGAGGTGGTTAATTTAGTTTCCTCAAATCCGATCCCAAAATATCCTCTCTTTCCGAGACGGGGATTTCTTTTCTCAAAAGTGTGATGGAGGGTTAACTAGTCCAGATAAAGATTGAAGTGTCTTTAGAGAGGAAAGTATGAAAAGCTTTTTTAAAGTTATTTTCCCCCTTTTTGCATGCTCCAAGACATTTTTAGACTATCACGAAATTCAGATGAAATAACTAGGATTTTAGCTACATTGTGGTGTGGTGATGTTATTTTTACTCAGTTTATGTAAAGCTGCAATTAAGTATCAATGTTTGAACTTATTCATTATCAGTTTTTTGATGTAAATGGAGGTGTAGGTATCATTTACATTACGTGGAATGCATGTTGATGCCCAGAGTGGCAAAAGGGAAACCCCCAAAATGAGAGGAAAATTCAGAACAATATACGAAAATCATTTGGGGGATCAGTAAAACTTGGTTCATGTACCAGAAAAAATAAAGTTCTGCCACAAGGTTAATACCCGCAATCCAAGTTTATACAAAATATTGACTGATAAAATGTGATGAAACTCGATATTTCTCTTGTCTAGAGAACTTCTAAAGACATGACAGAACAGCTTAAATCGTCTAGAATGAAATCTAGCTCTCGACTCTTTATCAGTTCATGAATTGTTGATGGCGCACATGACATTCTTGTCAAATCAAGACAAATCGCCCCATTAAAATCACTCATTCACACTCGCTGAGGTCACGAGGTCAACTTAAGGTCAAGTTGGGGTCATGTCTTGAAGCAAGTAGCTTTTCTTTGTCATCACCCAATATTCATAATTATTATAATAGTCTCTCCTCTATCACTTTTAAATCCAACTCCAGAAGCAGAGATTAAATACTCAACAAGTTCAAATTGTATTCCTGAGACTGTGTCAAAATAGAAGGTATTTGTTAATCTTTCAGTTAAGGTATGGGAATCTGAATCTTTCCCCAATCCAAAGGTAGACATCTTATCTGCATTTCTTCTCTCTAACCAGGTCTGGTAACCGAGTATGATAATGATGGTGGTGGTGATGGTATTGATAGTGATGATGTGATGGTGATAATGGCAATGGCTCTGAAATGGACTATCCAACCGTTTTATCATTTTATTAATGTTATATAAGTCTTTGATTTTGATAGACTGTGTCATTGTGTTTTAATGATGATTTTCGAAAATAAAACAAACAAACAAAAGAGAAAGCTAAGGTTAAGCAAAGCACGGTCAACTGGAGTATTTCGGTAATGAAATTCGAATTCTTGACGTAATCAGCATCTCCGTCTCTGGCTTGTTGAAGATCGGATGATGTCAGTTTCTTGCATCACAATGTCAGCATGATGTGACATCTCCTCCCCGTGGGAAACCCGGGGTTACCGTGCACTTGCTAGCCCCGAAGTTCGTGACCTGCCCTATAGCAGCGGGGTATATTTCATAAATACTGACATCAATAATAATATTGCCGAAAACAATTGGGTATTTTGCAGAATAATTGTATTTAAAGCTGATGTTTAGATTGCATTTTCCTGTTCGATTTGCGCATACGTTTTCTGGTTTATTTGGTTAAATAAATATTTTCATTGACCTCTTTTCTTGAACCTTTCCAGAGTCCAGACAAACGCATCTCTAATGTTAATAACAGTAACGGCGCAAATTATAGCCGGGATAAATATACCGTCGTCTTGGGAAGGATGCAATTACACCGGGTTAAATAAAGAAGCAATGTTGGCCCTGTGTAACAAAGTGTTTAGGTCTCTCAATATAAAGCCTCGGTCACAAATGCCATAACGAACTGCTACGAATGCCGTACGAACGATTTTCAGACAATGGAAATTCGGGAGGACAATGGAAAAACAGGGAGATTCGTACGAAATAATCGTTCGTACGAACCTTTGTGACCGCTGCATGAGACAATTAAACTCATCCTTTATAGCGTGTACATGTTACATGCAGACATATACCATCACTGCAGAGCAGTGGCGTAGCCTTCCGATACTGAGGGGGCTTTGCATCAAGGAGGCCAGGGGGCGCCACCGGTCTTAATTGATGAAAAAAATATGAAGAAATATTCAGGCAGCCGATTATGAGAAGGGTTAGTCGTCCCTTTCATCACCCTTTTATTCTTCTTTTTTCCCTCTCTCCCTCTCCTTTCTTTCTTGCTATCTTTTGATCCTCTCTCTTTCTCGCTCTCTCCAGTATTGCCTCTCTTCCATTCTCTCTCTCACTCTCTCTCTCTCCCATTATCCCTCTCTTTTCCTTTCCTCTCATTTTTCTTCAATTTGTTTTGGTCATTCGATTAGGGGGCACGTGCCCCCCCCCCCCCCACACACACACACACCATGTCTACGCCAATGCTGATTGGTATGCAAGGCATGAATGATATATCTAGTTCACGACCCGCTGTCATGAATCCTTCGTGCTTTTTCATATCACAACCAGCCTGAAATGGATACGGTATCATAATTTAGAACGTATGCCTAAAGAGTTATCAGGACCCAAGATGCCATCCTAATCCTGGCTACCTGTATGTACTAGCGTGGCCAGTGAGCAGGGGGCAGCTCAGGCAAATGGAACAGATTCAAATTATGAAACACTTTTATTTCCTTCTGATATCAAATGAATGTTAAATCAATAATGACAATTTGTCTGCCGTAGATAGTTATTTTGGTTTGAGTTTATTACACTTGATTGTCATTGGGTAAATTACTATTCTGCACATTAAAGTACACATTGTCCACTCCCTAGGGAGCATTCCAGTTAGTTACCTTTGTAGGTATGCGCACATGCCTATGCAACCACCACGACGTTCGCATCCTAGAGTAAACCCTATTAACACATGGGTGGAGAGTAGCAATGTAGATAAAATGCCTTGTTCAGTGACATATTAGTAACGAATCTTCAGCAAGGACTTTAAAGACGCATAGTAGTGGGCTCTCATTGGGAATTCGACACCATTCGGGTGTTTACCCTATAACAAGTGGTGTCAATCACCAGGATAAGCCTTCAGTTGTATGACCAATAGGCCTTTTAAATGTAATGCTCTGCATTTTCCACCCATCCCCACATGGTCAAGTCATTTTCTTACGTTTCCCTCACCCGAAGACTCTCCGAGAGAGTAGGGAGTATTTCTCGATGGGACTACGGGTTTGCTGGTCACAGACTTGTTCACATAATTATTAATGATTTGTCCACCAAGTCTGACCAAGGAGTTAATCTAAAAGCTCCTTGGTCTGACCAATAATGACCTTATGTACATGGACACTGAGTACCCTCTCCCTTTAAAGGGATTTGGTATCTTTGTCTCGGATTCTAAACAAAATCCTGGATTTAGCTCATGCTGCAATCATAATTATAAACCGTAGGTAAATCAGGAATCCCATGACGTTTACAAGCCGATTGCCCGTCTGATTACGAAGATATTTATGATTGGAATTCGAAATGTCAAAAACCGTTTTTCCAAAGATTTTGACTTTTTGGGGGGCACTTCGTGATCATTTTGAGCGCAATTTTTTTAGGGCTTCAATATTACACCATATCACAGACGCTGATAACACGTAGGGCCATGCATCTCATATTTGGCATTGTTAAATAGTCCCTTTAAGTTATGTCATCCGACATCATGGTCGATCAGGAACGATCACGGTCTGACCATGACCTACATCATTACAGTCTGCATCTTTATTGGCAGACGCGTTTTTCGGGGAAGACGAGTTTGATCATGAAAGCACGTTCAGCACACCTTGCTATGGATTCTAGTGAGGTCATCAACATATAATTGCATTCGATTCCTAATGACTTTGGATGTTGGATAGGTTCCAGACGGTATGGGTTTTTGCTGCTCTCAGTCCCAATGGAATTTTGGATGTGCCGAGACTCGAGTAAGTAGACTCACCACTCCTATCTCCATCAAAGCGATATATAACCCGGGGATGAACAAGACGGCCCCATGGTGTAATGGTTAGCACTCGAGACTCTGAATCTCGCGATCCGAGTTCAAATCCCGGTGGGACCTCGCTCTTTTTGTTACTCCAAATCTGATGGTGGATCCAGGGGAGTGAAGGCATCGCCCCCACAGCCATCTATACACAGAGTTTGGCAAACTTGGTTTCTCTGGGTCACAACATGGCGTATGTTCTTTTGTTTTATGGTTGCCCAACAAAGCAGTAGTCGCCACGCTGTGTCCAACTCTAACCGGGTTGGCCAAACTCTGCGTATAGATGGCTCTGATCGCCCCTACCGGACATAATCTAGTCCGGTGTATCATTCATAAGTACATAATAAATACATGAATACGTGAATGAAAGTGCATAAACTACCTCACCCCCCCCCCCCCTAATGTTTTTATTTTTGTTTTAATCGTTACTGTGTTGATATCATATTGGGAGGATGGGTAGTCTTTTAACTTCGGAGACTGGTTACATGGGAATGAGCTCATAATTCCACCCTCTTCTGAGTTATCTGTAAACGTCTCCAATAGCTTCATACTTCAATCAGGCGGACTTAATGTGGACATTTTGTTTTCTTATTTGAATTCTAAAGGTTTCTCTCACTTGGTCGCCTGGCTACGCCATCCATGATCTCTTTCCCATTTCTTAAACTTTCAGACGGAGGTTAAGTTGTTGTAGGATCAGTGAACTGAGTCAAGGATAAACGATTTACGGATGGTTTATAGATTATACATGATGTGTGATGATAGTGGCGTTGTAACCATGCAACAGGTTACTGGTCTAAGCGAGAAGTTACTTTTTTTGTTAACAATACAAACAATATAATAGACTCACCTCTCCTGCCTCCATCAAACCGATATATACCCCAGGGTAGATTAAGACGGTCCCATGGTGTAATGGTTAGCACTCGAGACTCTGAATCTCGCGATCCGAGTTCAAATCCCGGTGGGACCTCGTCTTTTTGTCACTCAAAATCTGCTGGTGGATCCAGGGGAGTGAAGGCATCGCCCCTAATCCGTTGGTATACTAGTTACTTATTTGTTAAACTTATACAAAATTGCCTTTTAGATACGGCAGAACTTTGTTGCGCTCAATGGAGACAAAAGTATCAAATCCTGATGAGCTGCAGGGGCGTCTTTCAAAACTAAGTCGGTTCGATTGTGCCCCTTGGAAAATATCAAACCTCATTCTTCAATTACCAGTCAATAATGAATAATTCGTCAATAATATATATTATGTATCTAGATTGTATATTACTTGTGTTATCATGTTGAAAATGAAGAAATACAAGCAAACAAACAAACAAACTTTAAGTGGTAACCTGCTTGATTGAAATGTGTCCTACCTCCCGATAAGATGTGCCCCTCCTTCTTCCCCTTCTCCCCATCCCCAATTTACTACCCAAATGTTCATGAAATACATAATTTATTCATGAAGTTTTAGAAATCAAGCTAGAAATAGGATTAGACTGGAACAGAGACTGTCTCATTCCCTCCCACCCAGCCTGATGGGTATGTAATGAGCTTCATCATGAAGTTGATCGTTTGGTGGGAAAACACGAGCCACACATGGTCGAAGGAGTAATGGCACTGACCTACAAAACTCGTAGAAGTGAAGTGAAGAGACGCAGACGGCAGACATGACATTTAGACCCTGGCATTATTATTTCATTAAACAAAGTTTTAATTCTAAATTGACCATGGTCTCGATCAGTGGCGTAGCTATAGAGAGAGCCCCCGCTCCCCGCCATCGGAAATCCAGAGAGATAGAGAGAGAGAGAGAGGGGAGTGGAGAGAGAGACAGGGGAGGGGGAGGATGGACAGGCAACGACGCCCTTCCACGCCCTTCCCTCTGTCCGTGGCCGTATTCTCTTTGCATGGCATCCACCTGATATTTCCGGTTCCGCCCCCCTCAAATAATGGTGCATGCTTCGTTCTTTTTGTCACACATTTCGCTGATTCTCTTTTCACTTAACATCAAAAAACGACTCAGCTGTAACTCCACCCCCACCCCTCCCATCACCTACAAGATTCCAGACATTATCGAGGATAACTTGTCGGTAAATTGTTTCATGTGGTTATTTCCACCGGAAAGCCTTTTTTCTTCTCTTCTTTTTTTTTTACATGAATTTATCTCTCTCCCACGTGTCGGTTGTTTTGATTCCTCAACGGACGATATCATGCCCTTGACACTGTGGGGTAAAACAACTCAGTCTTGAAGAGAAATGATGAGACATGTTCAACGACTTAAATTTGTGGATGTTTCTCTCCCGCCTTTTCTTGTCTTATGCGCTCGCATCTGTAGAATACATTGTGACGTCACAAATAACATATCTCGTCTTGTCTCATCCCACGTGGAGCTTGCCTTGAACCGTGGACCTACTAAGTAGGTCCATTCTTGAACTCAAGAAATTGAGGACAGTCTAGCATCTTGGCGAGTGAGAAAGAGAAAGAAAGAAAGAAAAGAACTACATGCATGTATACATATTATTGTTATGCTAAAAAGGAAAGTATTTAGATGTATTGTGCTAAAGCGTTTTAAAGGAAATTGAAATTTTTAAAGGTTTTATTTCTGATGTGTTTTTCTGTCCATGTTGTTCAAGTTCCTACAACTTTAGGAAATGTTAATTCTCATCAATTCCAGGTCTTAGAATTTGTAATAAAATCGATATCAATGTTCAGGCTTGGTAAACCCTCTCCCACCCTCCCCCGTTGAACCCCTGCTGCGCTTTGCAAAACTATGTTGACGATAAGCAGAGCACTCATGACAGTTGGTCTGTTTCCATCACAATTACATCTGCAAATGAAGTTTCCTAACTATCTCTGACATTGATGTTATACGCATAATTTCTCAGAATTATGTATGATGTGTTTTCCAAGAGATTTTGTAAACCAAGTTTGACAGGTAATGGTATAATGGAGTAATTTTATCCTACGCCTCTGGCAATGGCTGGCATAATACTTGGCTAGATGTCAGATTGCGAGAAAGTTAGGTAACCAACAATCTGGCCATTGTGTTTCATTTTTTCGAATTAATTTTCCTGTCTGTGTGCGTGGCATGGTATATCTAGTGGCTTACGTGCGAGGGAGGGGCACTTGTCCCACCGATCAATTGTAATCAAAACTTATGTAAAGAAAGGAAGATAGCTGGTGAAGAGAGAAAGAATGGTTAGGGGAGAGGGGGAAGGGGGTGGGAGAGATAGAGGAAAAAAGGAAAGAAAGTGGCACGACACCCAAAACTTCGAAATATACCCCCACACGCTCTTTTGCTTCGCTTCCTCGCTCTTTGTCCTTTGTTTAATTCAGAAGGACCAGTGCGACACCCTCCCCAAAGAATTAAAGAAATAGGCGTGACAAGAGTGAAATGAAAGTCGAACTTCTGGACATATTTCCCCAAATGCTTGGTTGCTTCGCTCTCTCGCAAGTCCCCCGATCAATCGGAAGCTCACTCTGTCTCCTATCTCGTATGTACATAGATACGATTTATATCAATCTCAAATAATTCTTTATAAGACGAGGCCCAGTCGCCGCCCCCCCCCCTCCCCTTTCCTCAAGAAAAAAGACAGACTGGACGTACGCTCCGCCACTAATCATGTCAAGGAGACACAAGGATTTTGATATCATGTTTTCAGAACATTATTCATCTTTGACCTTTCAATAAGTTACCCGAGAGAATATAAACATGATTGGGTCAAGGAGTACGTGACAGAAATTTGATTTCAACGAAATTGGGTTTTTTATGTAAAAATTTTGCTGGAAGCAAATACAGATAAATGAAATTTTCAAAGGGAATAAACCGAAATGTAATCGTTGGTTCCTTGGAATCCAGACATTGGAATCAGTTGAATTAAATATAGTGCTTTCTTGAGTCGTTGTGATTTAGAATAACTCTCTATCATTCCTCCATCCCATTAAAGGATATAAAGGATTGAAAGGCAGATGGCGTTATCATCAAAATGGATTTATGAAATATGCTTGTGGTAGGAAGATTGCAAATAAAAGGGAGCCGAACTCATATCCAAAGAATTCGACGATTATAGTTTTAAGTTTTCTCTTCTCTTGCTTACTTCCTCCTTATCACACTGCCCCCTCGCTCCCCCACTTTCTCCCCTCTCTCTCTCCCTCTCTCTCTCCCTCTCTCTCTCCCTCTCTCTCTCCCTCCCTCTTCCCCTCTCTTTTCATTCTTTATCCCCTCTCTCTCACACTTGCTCTTTCTCTTTCTCTCTCTCTCTTTCTCCCCACCACTCTCTTCCCTTCCTCTTCCCAGCTACCACTCCCCTCACCCCACGTCTTTTTTCTTCCATGCACTACCTCTGCCTAATACCTTTCTCCCAACCTTTATCTTCTTTCTTCCACCTTCTACCCTCTCTCGATTCTTTGTTATTAGTAGTTTATTTTAAATTTGTATATTTATCCAATGATGTTCACGTATGCACTGGAAATGATTCGTATTGTATAATTTATTTTGTCATGGCATTGATTACAAGGACATGGGAGAACATTAGCCGCTTATATTAACAAAAACATAAAACATATCCAACGAAACCGCTTTGAGTCTTATATTTACAACATTTGTCATTTAGATATCCCATTTTTCATGGAAATGTTTTCATGTCCTTCACATTTTCCCCGACACCCAACCGAAAAAGATTTGAACCAGAGGGGCAGTCGCTGTGATGCACATGTTTGATTAATATTACAAGTTGGATGCAACAAGGATGCAACAATAAATTGACAGATTGAAAACTTTTAAATTAAATGAAGACAATTTGCTTTTAATATAAGGAGAAAATGGACAAAAATACACAATAAAGAAAGTTTAGACAGCTTAACGACTCGACTTTCTGACAGTTCTCAATTAATCTTCCCCAAGATACCTAATGGAAGATCAAGGCGGTCCCATGGTGTAATGGTTAGCACTCGAGACTCTGAATCTCGCGATCCGAGTTCAAATCCCGGTGGGACCTCGCTCGTTTTGTTACTCCGAATCTGCTGGTGGATCCAGGGGATTGAAGGCGCATCGCCCCTACCGGACATAATCTAGTCTGGCGTAATCTAGTCTGCATCGAATCGAATGTGAATCGAATGCAGAATAAAATATATTTTAAAAGATGGAAAGGGACCAAAGACCTACTACTATTTACCAGATCTAGAGTCAAATAGCAATGGTTTTTAATCCCACATCATTACTTTTCTTGAATAATACCAAAATGTATATATATTTTTGTGCTGTTTAGTGTAAGTATGTTCACAATTTTGAACTTCGTTTACGATATTTATCATGATTATAATATCTCTCTCTCTCTCTTTCTCTATCTCTCTTTCTCTCTCTCTCTCTCTCTCCCATTTATTGTGATCTTAGAGTGGGTGGATCCAAACAGATGACGATGAATACATCATTGAACCACTGGAAGCCGAGGACCAATCAGCGTACAACATGACTGATGGACACCTCCACGTCATGTACAGGAGGCGGGACTTCAGGTCAGACACGGTCGGATTGGGCGCTGCTAATGGAGGTAAAGATAGGCTTAGCCTACAGGTCAAGCCCCTCTCATTTAGTTATTTGCTTTTCCTAGGAAGTAATTTCTAAACAAACGGTACCACCCCCCTCCCCCCCCCCCCCCCCACTCATAAAATATATGAGTAAAAAGTAAAAATGAAAGTGATTGGATTGTTCACAATCTATCAAAAGCATTCGTTAAACTTATTTAAAGACAGTTCAAACGAATCTAATTTGCATGTTGTTTTTTCAGGTCGTTCATTTATTTTAAAAAGTAATTCGTTCATTATTGTACCCTATTGCTAGCAACTGCAGGCAGTTTAAATTTGTTTAAATTCGGGATCATTATAATGACATTACTTACTTGAAAAAACGATCAGTAGATGCAATAGTGAATTGATAATAATCCTGTTAGTATGTAGACTTCGCGCCATATGAAAGAAGCGAAAAAGAGTTTTCTAATTATGTTCAAATTATCGAAACAATAATTTTGAATTCTTAAGTAATTTACCAAGGAACCTGGGTTTCTTTTTTCCAGGGACACTCTGTTTATTTCTTCCTTCTATCTTTTTTTTTTGCCAAGAAGCAATAATTATTAATTCATACATTCTGAATTTTTGATAGAAATAATTATGTGAGGGGTTGTATCATAATGTGTTATGCGCTATACAAGAGCGGCATATTATTATTATTAGTTATTATTATTATTATCACTACAATCCCTCTACACAGAATCAGCCTCCTTTAGCACCAACCTCGTCAACGACACTACCGCTGACCTACCTTTCTTCGACGATGACGAGGAAGACGATCTCATGGACGACCAGGAGACCGACCCGATGACGTCGGCGCATCGGGCGAAGCGGCGGGCGAGCCGGTATGCGGCTGGGAGACAGAACTACGTGGAGACGATGATCACGGTAGACGCAGCCATGCACTCGTTTCATGGGGAGTCGTCGGTGAACATTTACGTCATCACGATGCTTCATATTGTAAGAATTTTTGTTTAAATTTCTTTTGTCGTTGCAAATATTTTTGTTTCTTCTTTTTTCCTCTTCCATGAGGATTTATTTTTTCACATTATTTACATGTTATATTTACAAACATATACAAAAGACAAACAAAATTTATCAAAGGTGAACAATAGATATTCTTTAATATTTCTTATTTCTTTTGTCGTTGCAAATATAGGGGCAACAAAGCTCCAGGAAACAGCATAAAAACATGAAAAAGGAAAGAGGGCTTAAACGGTCAACGTTCTTGAGACAATTTAATTGATTTGGCTTGTTTAGGCCTAAACATTAACTAACCTTTTTGTTATGTGCACGATTTCAAATGCAATATCAAAATCTGTGAGAGGAATTTAGTGACACTATGTGGGGTCAACATTGCAGAACCAAGAAAGCAGATTAATTTATTTTTGTTGGTACTAGTAACTGGTAAATAATACCTTGCCCTTCAGTATGACAATTCTATCGGAGAATGTTTAAAGTTATTAAAGGTAATACAAAGTTTTGGTATGGGGTCATGAATTCGGTTCAAATTGAAATATTGGAAGCATATGCGTTCCTACAATATTCATTGATCGTTGTCGCGGTTGAAATCAATCGAGTCTGAAGTTATGAAATTATAATTAATAAACTTTTTATGTTGTATAGCTCCCTCTCAAGGTCAAGATATTAATTTAGCTTTGAAACAATGTTTCTTGACTAAAATCGACCGATTAGCTATTCCCGTTTGAAAATTATATATCATAACTACATATTCTGAGATTTTCATGGTCGCAGCTACCATTGTACGGCCATAGGCGCTATTTGAAATTTATCAAAATTTACCGGGAGCACCGGTAAATTTTTATATTCAATTTTTCTCGAAAACAGAAGTGTTTTAGGGGCTAATTTTTTTAGTGCTTATAATACATCCACAGGGCATCCAAATATATCAAAATTGTAAAGATTCACTTTCCACCCAATTTTCAAAATTTCCCAAAACTTTGTATTACCTTTAACATTATATTATATTATTATCATTGCTCTTTTTTTGGGGGGGATAATTGGTTTGTGACCATGTAATAAGACGAGCTGCCTTTTAGAAGCGACAAGGTAGCTCTTTGAGTTTTAGATGTGATGGCATAGCGCATTATAGGGAGGTTAACCAGAGTCCCTTTAAGTGTGAAAGGAGTAGGACGGGCACGACACAACATGCAATGGGATTCTCCGAATACTTATAACTTAATCTGAAGATCCCCTCTTGTGAACACCGCTCATATCTATGAACATTCGGGAGAGAGACGAGTTGAACTGCTGCGAAGAAAGCCCCTCTCACACTTGGAATTTCCCCGAACTTCTTTTGAGTTTTAGTGGATCAGCGAGAGACACATCGTTAAAATAGTTAACACGAGTTAAACCGAGCTATGCCGAAGTTTATGAGTTTTTCACGAGGTAACTCGGTGCTTAGTTTTGATTGGGTGTACATCTTCCTCATGCTTCGGATGCCTTCAAATTCTAGGCTCTCCACACGAAACGCTTTCTACGTATTTTGAACATGTTGCGAAATGCTCATCAAAATTCTCAGCGAGGTATGCCGAGTTCTTTTCGTAGTTCTTCCGCGTAATGCCGAAATCTTCAGAAGTTTTGAATAGTTATTCCGAGTTTTCTCGAGTTTTTCATGAGCTATATTCCGAAGAATCCTGACTTATTCGCGAGTACAGCCGACTTGATCCGAGTTTTTGTGAAAGTAATGCCGAGTTTTCCGAAGTTCCCATGCTCTTTGAACTATTCCGAGCTATTACGAGCTGTTTCCGAGTTCTTCGGGAGTTTCGCCAAGTTACTCAGATTCGCTCGAATTATCTCTGATTATGTTGAGCTGTTGTATTTCAAGTTTTTCGTAAGTAATGCCGAGCTTTTTTCCCCCGATGGATGCCGAGCGAGATCGTGGCTCATCTCGGCACTTCGAGTATGACAGGGGTTTGGAATTGGAGCGTCTTCGTGACGAGTGCCGTGACATAAATGTTCATCATTATCCTGTAATTTTGGAAGCAGGTGCTCCCGAAGGCTTCATTGAGACTGTTAATATATTGAATTTGTTTACCACGGTGAACCTAATGGCGAATTGCTATAGCTCCTGACCGAAATCCTCCCTATGTCGTCTCTGACCGTTGCCAGGCAGTGCGGTGAACATAAGTAAAATATAGATACCCGCGATAGGCTTTCTCCGTTTTCAAGGTTGTCATGACTCAAATAAAGCATGGTATGTATGTTGGAGCAGGGAGTTGAAATGGAAGGAGTAAATTGATTGACGACAACATCAGGTTGATTAGATCCGCCGTGATGACCACAAACTGCTGCAAATTCGTAGAATATTATTTGTATTACGTATTACGTGTTTAATAAGCCTTCACTTGTACACGGCCTATCAAGCAAACATGAAGCAACTGTTTTGGGGTGGGGCTGTCCTGTGTTACCACCCCCCCCCCCCCATCACCACCACCACCACCCTCTTGCCCCTGTCTCTCAACTAAAAAAGAAGAAGAAAAGAATTGCGTCAAGGGTTTTGGAATCGACGTCTGATCATTCTCACAGACAGGGATCTTGTAGACAATTATCTCATGAATATAATGTGATTTCAAAATGAGGTAGCCTCATTCTCTTGACATGATAACAGATGATGCGTCTTCCCCTTCAAAGGGAATGATTCATCTGGAGAAAAAAATGTGCAGCTAATTATGGTGGCCCCTAACGTGAAGGGCAAATGTTTATGGCTTTAAATTCATAATTGAGTTTTAGGGTGACGGTTATTGAACAAACATTAAATCAGGGATAAATTACAGATAATTGCAACAACTGCAACATTCCACATTAGGATGGATGCTTAATTGTCTCATGATTATGGCGACGGTTATTTGAACAAACATTAAATCAGGGATGAATTACTACTTGTAGCAATAACTGTCACATTGCCAATACGGATGGGTGCTTAATTGACACATGAAGATAAATGTTTTTTTATGATAGAACTCAAGAAGTTCGTTGATGCGGTTTGAAGCAAAAGGAGCTCTGATCCTCATCTCGTCACTTCACTGATAATAGCTCGGTATGCCATCATCATCTACTCACACTAGCAGTGGAGAAGACACAAGATATATTGAGGGGGAGAGGGCTGGATAAGTCGAAGCAGGGGTGTCTAGTTGTATGAGAGTGTGACACGCCACCTTGCCTTCAAATTCTCTCTCTCTCTCTCTCTCTCTCTCTCTCTCTCTCTCTCTCTCTCTCTCTCTCTCTCTCTCTCTCCCTCTCTCTATTTAAGTAGGGGCACGTACTCTCTGTTTCTACGCCACTGAGCACGAAATCCAATAGACTGAGCGAGGAGTGGGGCAGGGATGGGGGGAGGGGCGTCATAAGTCGGACAGTGAAGACGATCCATACTCCGCATTCCTGAAGGTTCTCGGTGGGTGATAACCGTATCAATCAACCGTCACAGACCTGCAGTGGCCTAGACCCGAGGAGGGGGTGTCAGGGGGCACACGAGATTTTAAAAAAGGAAGAAAATACGATAGATTGGGAGGGAGACTTCGGTGGTAAGCTCTTTATAAGCACCGTTGTTATCATTATTATTATTATTTATTATACAAGATACTGAGTGTACTGTAAACATGCAACATTTGGTCTAACTGCAGAATACCCTACCAAATATTATTAGTTCGAGTTAGGATTGGTTTGGGGTTAGGATTAGACTTAGGGTAAGAGGGTTAGGCCCTGAGGTGTCTCAGTGTTTGGGGTACTAGTATGATGGGGTATCGTCCAGTTCTTCCTAAATTTGCACAATTTCCCCTACGCGGTCTATGTACCCCTTGCTTTGACCGTCCACCCTTGCACCAAGTAAAATCAGCCCGCCCGCCTAGCCCCCACCCCCCCCCCCCCGAAAAAACACACATCCACGCTACGCCACTGCAGACCTGCAGAACATACCACGAATGATATGCGAGGAAGGTCACGGCGTATGTTATGAGCCGATAATTGGACTCAGACGATTTAATTACCCCCTCTCTCTTACAACTATGTCAATCGCGAGAGGGAGGTTTACATACCCTGTTAAGGAACGGCTGGTTGAAGATCTCGAACAGAGGTGCTGAGATGGGTGGTGGGATGGTGGTTGATGTTAAAGGGCGTCATCTCCCCCCCCCCCCAACAACAGAAATATATATAATTTATATATATATTACAAATTGAAAAAAATAACCTTTGTCCTTAATCTTCCCTTTTGTCTCATATTTTTTTGTATTAATTCTTTTCTCTTTTTTTTTTTATTCTCATATTAATTCCTATGTTTTAGTTCATGTATTATTTTCTTCTTCTAAATACTGTGTAAGCATGTTCTAAGAAATTTATTTTTAATAACAACTCTTCTTTTCTAGTTTCATCATCTCAATGATTATTTGGTTCACCTCTTATTTATTCATTTTCACTTTTAATAGAGAATTGACTTTTGAAGAGCAAAGTATTTCATGAATTTCACAGGAATTGGCTTGACTTGAAATATAACTAGAAGTTCAAGAAATCATCGATATACGTATTTTGTAATACATACATACATATATATATACATGTATATGTATTGCCCAAGGGGCAAATTAGAGATATCGAAAAGCTTTTATAAGATTCAAGCTCCTTATCCATTACCCCCTTCATGTTATTCCATGACTATGGTTTTAATTTGAATCACAATTCCTTACTTATTTTGTTTTGTCACTATTCAGGTAAACACAGCATACGACCACCCTTCATTAGAAGCCAACATCCAGTTTGTTGTAGTTCGAATCGTTCTTCTAAACAGACAACAGGTGAGATAGCCCTTAACCCTTTGTCACCCTTTTACCACGCTCCCGTTCGCTCCCACTTTACCCCCCCCCCCCCCTTCCACCCCACTTTTTTCTCTCCCTTACTCTCTCTCTTACCTTCCCCTACCCATCACCCCTTCTCCCCTTCTTATTTTCAGGCAGGAAGCCTTGTCCCAAACGTATATCAAAGAATATAGTATGCATAATTATTGTAATTATTCGATAGCCCTACCCCCTCACCCCCTCCCCCCCCCCCCCCAAACAAACAAGAGTGGGCATATAGAGGAAAATGTTATATTATCATTGTTGATGTTGTTAGTATTTTCAATCTATGTATATACGAATATAATGACGATTCTTCTTGGACTTGCCCCATTCATGTACAATCGTATAATTATCTCATATTTATAGTTTTTCAATTTCACCAACCGTCACATTTTATCATATTGCCACTGAAACAAGTGTATTGAAGTATTGTTGATGTTAATGATTGCTGCTGCTGCTGCTGATGATGATGATGATTATGAAGATGATGATGATGATGTTGTTCAAAATATGATTATTCTCTCTCATTCCTTTCTCAGTCCAAATACATGGTAGTAGAGAACAACGCCCCGGCCAGCTTGACCAATGTGTGTCGATGGGCCGCTACCCAGACCACGCGTGATGACTCGGCCCCAGAGCATCACGACCATGCCATCTTCATCACCAAAGAAAACTTCGGTCCAGCCGGTAAGTGTCCTCAGGTTAATATCGAGATACATGCAGATACGTGCGATGCAGACAGTGTGGCTGTTTGAAGTACTTTTTGTATATCTATAACCATACAGTTCAAGCAGGTTATTATTATCTGTTACTTTGAACTCTTTCAACATCATGACCATGTCATCTCCATCACCAGAGAAAACTTCGCCCGACTGGTAGATTTCAGTTGCCATGGTGATAGCTGAAATGATGGGGACAGAGATGTTTCAAAACGAACTGTGAACGTTACGGGTCGAATCGATGTTGGTCGAATTGTGTTATTACTCAGGAGTCGGGGAAATTGTATGATGCATGTGCTGCATTGCAATTATGCGAAAGGTCCCGGTGATCGACTTCCGGACACGCCCCCATTTATTATTATGGAGCACACTACACCAACACACATCCAGGATTGGTGGCAGCAGTGGGATATCGAAGAGTGTACAATTTCAAGTAGGAGCGTTTTCTTCAGGAAGCCTAGACCGATTGCGCCATTTCCCACTTTTCAGAATCTTATGCTTACGTGATATTTCTAAAGAAAATTTAAACCTGTAGGTGTTTAAACAAAAAATCAGTTTCCATGAAAGCAGGAACAGTTTGAGAACTTAATGATCAATCAATCAATCGATTTGTAAGAAGAGCTATAATAGCTAACTTATCACCGTGAAGAAGAGACAGCTGCAATGTATCAACTATTAAATTATGGTTACAGCAAATGGCCTTGTTTATTATTACTTTTACGGGTAGCCGCAGGAATGAAATAAATATTATCTTGTCGTCACTGCGTAACAATTTTAATATCATGATAGATTGACCACCCCCTTCCAGCCCCAGTCGCTTTAATGTCGATGTTTACTTTCACAGCACGTGGAATGTTTCCCCGGTAAACATACTCGCAAGATGGATAGCGGCTGCTGCAAGAAATGCTTTCGTAGTTAGCATTGATACAATGGTTGTACAAGATGTGACAGCATGGATTTTAAGTAGTTATTGAAGACGATTTATGAAGTTGTTGGTAAGAAGATTCCAGCTCCATATAAATGATGTACATTTGAACGATTCAAAAGAACGATTGGGAGTCCGGACGTCGATGATCTCTACACTTCCCAAACTTACTGTACGCCTTATTCGTTTTTCTGCCTACTCTTCAAACTGCTCTTCTCCGTTCTAAATTTCTTCTCACCTCTTCCACCTACCCAGTTTTACTGCTCTCTCCATCTCTTTTATACATTTTTGGGGTTTCAATTCTATGTCATCATCTTCTCTGTACGTATTTTTTTTGTCTTACCGTTTTATAATGTTCTCCATCTTCCTATCTCGCTTCGCTCATTTTTCTTTCACACAAGTATCTCCTCTTCACTATTATTTCCTGAAATTATCCTTTTTCAGTTAATTGATTGTTTGAATGTTGAATTACAGTGAATATATATTATGAAAAGTGCAAAGTGTAATGAAATGTTACCTGAAAGGAATCAGAACCAATAGAAATAGCGGCTCAGATAACTTCTTACTTCTTTTAATCGTCACAGTATTCTCCAATCGTTTTAATCTCCCCAGGTTACGCTCCTGTGACTGGTATGTGCGCCATTACGAGGAGCTGTTCTCTCAATAAAGATGAGGGTCTTTTGTCGTCCTTTGTGATTGCTCACGAGTCTGGTCACGTGTAAGCTTTTATCCTTTAGTATTCCATTTCAAATCAATTTGCAATATGTGAGAATTTGTGTTCATTGGTTTTCATAACAATTTCAAAATGATATGATAGTTTAACGAGTATTTAATACTATAGAAACCAGGATATTAGTTAATTTGCCCCTGAAATATGTATGTGCCTCTCTAGTAGAAATCAATACCTATCAAACGTCTGGGGCATATTTACAAAGCCATCACAGGCTTTTAATTTTTTAGTTCTCCTTTTTCATTTATATGAATTAAACAGTGAAACATTTTAGTGTATACATTACCGATGATATTGATTCCTATATATGTTCATTGTTTTGTTGTACAGTATGAACACTTGCTTGCTTGGTATTTAGTTTGATGGTATTTTTATAAAAATGAAATAAATAAACGATTTATTTATTTACCAAACGTTATACTACTTTCGAAACATCAAGTCAGGATAACAAATAATCCCCTTCCCTCTCTACTGGATACGTATTTCATTAAAGTATTTATGCATAATGTATCTCAACTTTTATTTCACTTTAAAGTAAATCATATGCAGTCGTTCATTTATGTTTGGTGTTAACACGGTGCATTTTGTCCACAGATCTAATGATTAACCTTTGAAAGTTGAATGAGGGAGGTGTTCACATACTAAAAATAGAGTTCCTTTATCGCAGTGTTCCAACGACCTTTGACAAATTCGAAATCCATATCGTCTTCACGATAACGAGACATTTTTATCAAAGTGCGATGAGCACCTGTATTTTCTAAAAAGAAAGAATTTTATGTGAAGGGACTCTAAACAAAAATATCACTGAGTTTTCAGAAACTCTTTTTCTATAATCAGTGATATCTTTGTTAGTGTAAGCACCACTTTCGTCACTTTCCCGCCATTTTCTGCCCTCAAATCTTTACAAAAGTTTTGGCATGGAGCACGACGGTCAGGGAAATACGTGCGAAGACGACGCGACACGAGGCTCTATCATGGCCCCCGTAGTCATATCGACCTACATTCACTACTTCTGGTCGAAGTGTAGTCGGGGCGAGTTGCAGCGGTACCTGTCGTGAGTATCTTCCTCCTTTTTACCCCCTCTCTCTTCTTCCCTCCACTCCTCCACGGTCCGTCTTCTTCTGCTTGTAATCCGTAGTTTCGGGATGGAACACGATGGCGTGGGCAACTCCTGTAAGCGCGACCAGTTACGCGGCTCAATCATGTCGCCGGTTGTCCGGGCCACATACACCCGATACTTCTGGTCGGTTTGCAGCCAGTACGAGCTTCACCGGTATCTCCAGTGAGTAGGTTCTGCTTTGTAGATCCGGTTTGCCATGTGGATCCGGTTTACGTTTCATTCGGGTTTCGCCTCATCCGACTCACCCTCGCATCCGACTTATCCGCCCATCCGATTTTGTTTTTCTTTCGATTTTCTTTTGCATCCCATCCTCGTTTACTTCGATTTTTTATTCATTATTAAACATAATTTTTAGTGCATGTTGACTGGTAATGGTGATGTTGATTTCTGTAATTCATTGATATCAGTGTAGGGATTCCTGATTTATTTGTGTCGAATGAGTCTGTTTGTGTCTATCCGTCTGTCTGTCTCGTCTAGTTTTGTACACTTTTATTATATTAGAATTTAGTTTGGGGGCATTTTGTGAAAGTTACTTCAGCACTTGATCAGTTATCTTGTTCTCTGTCTCATGTTCAATTGTGAAGTTCGATTGATTGCTATTGTTGTCGTAGTTGTTATAATTTTCACATTTCTTTCTGCAACCACTAATTTGTTTGTTTATTCATTTCCATTCTCCATGTTCACTTCATGTTTTTAATTGTGAAGTTTGATTAATATCTGTAATTCTTGTAAGTTGTCTTTTATAGTCATGATTTTTATACTTTTCATCTCGTTTGTGTGGGTCATATTCTTTCGGTTTCTGTGACTTTTATTCCATAATGATTTTCGTCATCGTCGTCACTGTCATTCTCGTGCACCGTCATCATCTTTTCCTTTTCTGTCTTGTTCTTGTTCTTGTCTTATCGTGTTGGATGATTTTCTTTCTTTTTCCTTTTTTCCTTCTAAATCTAATATCTGTATGAGTATGCATGAATATGGATACATCTATAACATTTAACAGGAGAACGTTAGATAATAATGATAATTTAAGAGGAGAACGTTAGATAACAATGATAATTTAATAGGAGAACGTCAGATAATAATGATAATTTCATTTGTCACAACATTAAATAGACAATTAGAATATATTCGAATAAATAATACACTGACAGGTAACTTTTTTAATCACATACTTCATTTCTCAAAAAATAATTTCAAGATAAAAGCATGAACAAATATTAAATAACCCAATGTTTTACTAAATGTATCACAGCTGACACTACTGGCAACATAAGAGTTACTGTGAAATGTAAAATTCGTATATTAACTTTGATTCTTAAAAAAGTATATATGTAAAACGTAATTACTTTTTTAATTGAATTATAAGTAGACCACACACATTCTCTCATTCAGTAAGTAAGTAATCAAGCAAAGAGATATGTGTATTTCTTTCAGTTCAGCAACATGAATTACTTATCATGTGTCAGATTTTGTGCTGAAAAGTAAAGCACAAAATTAGTAAAAGCATTGGTACAGCAAATCTGAAGGTTTTGTTATGCCACTTATTTTGAACGCTCTCACTATCCGCTATCTTTACAACGGATATCCATACTCACTTCCCTTTTCTAGTCGGTACTACTGTTTGTGGGATGACCCGTTCGACGGCGGATATCCGGAGGTCCGACAATATCCAGGTCAGCGTTATACAATGGACGAACAATGTCGGTTTGATTTCGGGTACGGTTACCGCACGTGTACCGCGGTAAGTGATAGTCCTTAGATGCAATTAATTTATCCTTACTTATATCTTATTACTTACCCTTATCAAATCCGTGAGAAAAAAATTTGAAATAATGAAAGAGACAAGGGTGTCCTATACAAAAAAAAGTTGAAGAAGTATATAGGTTGACAGTCAAAGAATTTTTTCTTCCCCTTCCACAGGGTTCCTTTATTGTATTTAATTATATCATTCACATACATATATGTATACAAGCAGAGATATATACATGCAGAATTTCAAGATATTCTTGGCCATTCAAAATATGAAGAGAATATAGGACTACATGTATAGATTTTAGTTACAAATTGCAGTTCATTTTTAAAATACCACATATTTACTTGGCAAAATAATTTAGAAGAAATAAATGATCAGAAATTTGTTTTGGTAGAATATTTTGTACTTCAATCTGCATGCATGTTTATGTAAATTGTTTTACCTTTTCTCCATTGTAATGCAATTCGATGCAGTTTTATTACAATCCTTGTCAAGAGTTATGGTGCATGCATCCAACAAGTTACAACTGCCGTACTCGTAACGGTCCTCCGCTTGACGGGACCGCCTGTGGTCCGGGCATGGTAAGGAGTAGTGTACCGTACATCTCTTCAGGGAGATTTCCAAATGGAGATAGGGTTTGTTTTTCTTTCCGTAAACAAAGCTTGGAAACTGAATGATAAGTGAAATTATTGATTTTTGGATGGGGGTTTAACTTTCAATTGACTTTCAATCAGAATTGAAATAGTGAGCTACGCGGCTCGCTAGTCATAGTCATGTCTGCGTTTATTAATCCACGAATCAAAGGAAAACAAATCCTATCTCCATTAAGGGGTTCACTCTGTCAACTAACCCACTTTCCAATTTCCTCATCTTTCATTCCAGCTTTATAACCCTTCTCTCTATCATTTCGAAACAGTTCGACGATTACGACAAATGCGATCAACTGTGGTGTATGCACTACCGCAAAAGATATGTATGTCGGACTAAGAAAGGTCCGCCGTTAGACGGCACAGAATGTGGGCCGGGGATGGTAAGAATAGAGCGGGGTTTCCCCACTAGCTCGAGGGGGCGCCCAATACCCGGTGACGATGTGGTCTTCAGTGAAGCCTTTAATATAATAACGCCTCGTGCGCTCTGCGATCCGATTACGAAATTTAGCTGTAGCAAAATTCATTTCAGGTACAGCTGATTTACAGTGTCAAATCTTAAGGGACTTATGTGATGCCTAAAATTCGGATCATTAAGTTGGATATCAAGAAGTTAGTATCTCCGGGTTTCTATAAGGATTCCGATTAGCGTGAAGCGCCGTTTCAAAACGCCAAGATAATATAGTTATTAGGTATAGCGTGTTATTGTGACAGTGCCAGTACTGGGTTGCTAGAACAGTTTAAAGAAAGATGTCCTACACCAACCGCAAAATAATTATATATTCCGACAAGCAAAATGAACAGGGCCTTTATTTTTCAAAATATTTGCCGATAAGGGTAAGATCGGGCCCATCGAAATTCTCTATCGAATAAAGAATTGTTTTGTTTTAACTGTGGACAGAAGCATAGAAACAAAATTGATATTTTGTAGATTTTAGTCAAAGTCATTTGCCGACGAGAGAGTGAGCAATTTGGGGGTATAAATCTAAAAGTGGAGGCCACTAAAAGTAAAACTGTAAGGTCAATATCAGCGCTGTCTTACGGTAAACTCGTCACAAAACCGTCACAAAATTTAGTTTATAAATAATCTCTTTATTTGCCTTTTATCACGTTCCATAGAATTTCACACCTTTCAAGAAATGTTAAAGGTACTATGTCCCTTTTGCAGCCAACCTCAATGATGTAGAACTTTGCAGGAATTATAAATATGTCATGTATGTCCTATCTGTGAAATTTAAACGATACCAGTGTCCTCATATTCAAATTATGCAAGGAAACCCGTTGACTTGCTAGACTTCACTGTCAGACACTATTGAGTGACTGACTGACTTTTTTTCTTCTTTGACATGAAAAGAGTTGTAAAGGGTACATGAGCATTTGTCTACATCAATAACCCACTTCTTGTGATGGCCAAGATTAAACTGATTGAATCTTTGCGCAGCATAAAACGTATGACCATTTGGTACAATTGTCTGAAAATCAAGACTATTACTTTTGGGCTCTATAGCCCTAAAGTCAATTTGACAACTAATAGTCGTTATTTTCCCACTTGAAGACATTTTCAAGCCCCACCTTTTTTAGGGAAGTTCTAAATTAGTATTATCTTTCAAATGCAGTTGTAATTTAACTTGTTCATTTTTTGGCCTGCAAATGGGACATAGTACCTTTAAGATGAGCGATTACTTACCAGCGTAAGTAGATAAATCGTTGGAGCGAAATGGGTAGATCGGATGCGCTCATGATAGCTTCTGAAGTCCACATGGTCTTTGAGTGGTCCGTTCCTTGCACGTGTGATTCTTGCACGCGTGATCCTTGCACGTGTGGTCCTTGCACCTTGGGACTGTATTACACGAGACTTATCATCTTGAGCACTCTCCTTAGAAGCCGACTGGGTGAAGAATGCGAAATGAACAAATAAAGATATTATTCTCTCAAATGTGTTATCACTCACATCTATTTAAAGAGGATGTAAATACAAAATAAAAAAATAGCATGGATATGATGAAATTTTTGATTAAAATTGGAAATGAATTCTTATAAATCACAGTGGGTGTTCGTTCGTGCATGTTTTACAAATCTTGCATTTTTGATGAATTATGCATGTTTCTGGAGACTTTTGTCTTCGTGAAATCAAGTTCTAAATGATATAATTTGCTCGTGGGGTAGGTCTTTTTACTTCAAATAAAACACTCTTCATTTTTTCTTTTTTTAACCGCCAAAAGACGCAAAAAGTAGCCAAGGTCAACTTTCTTTTGGCGATGGTTTGGCTTATTGCAACGCAGACTCTGATTGGCTAGTCAGTAGTATGATAGGAGAGATGCGATTGGCTGTAACTTTCAACCAATCGCATCTATCACTCAACGGGGGTCCATGTGAATGGATTTACGAATGCGCATTTGCTGTATTCTTGTTTTGTATTTGTCTGGGCATAGTTGCTGCTGCACTTTACAAGAATCTAAGCTTTGAACTGTGTCTTTCTATTCTTCTTACTAACCCTGAAATGTACCCGTTTTATTTCATCCATTCTACTTTTGAATTACATTACCAGTACGGACATGTTATGTAGATTTATTTACGTAAGACTTTGAACGTGCCAATTGTATTACTCACTTTGTAGGTTTAATAGTTTTTATAGTTAGTATTGCATTTTGTATTCATTAAAGACTATATAATTATGTGTTCATAGTTTGTTGAGTGTATTATATTTGCATTGTTATATTTCTTTTGTTCGCTGAGTTTAAGCAAAATTGTATCATATTCTTTTGAGATGATGAAGTCCAGTGCGGAAGGTACTTTGCAAAAATGGGCCAATTACATAATTAATGTTTATTATTAAGATTTATATATCAGTCAAATTCTAAACGTTACGAAGAAAATTCATAACGTCATACGGGAAATGAAGGAAATAAAATCCTCTTGTTTGTTAAATGTGTTTGAAGTTCACATTCTTACGTTTAGGCCTACAATCAGGTTACGAACATATAATTGTGGGTATTTAATTATTCAAATCTGGCTGGGACGACAGAAATATAATAAAGGCGGATCCAGGACTATCAGAAAAGGGGGTACAACATTTTTATCAGACCAATTTTTTTCACCTCTAAGAAATCTCGTTCTCTCGCTCTCTTCTAAGCGATCCAAACGGGGGAGCGCCAACCGTTTTGTTTGTTTCTTGTTTGTTTTTTGCTCAAAGGGAGGGATGGCGACCCCCTTGTTCTTTGCCTTTATATTCAACTTTATCTCTAGAATTTACAGTTAAAGTAAAACGTTTAACACCTTCTGCATCTCATACCTTTTCCTATGCCCTTCCTTTCCATTTATAGTGGTGTGTGCAGGGTACATGTAGGTATTCACAGAATCAAATAGACGGACATTGGAATGCTTGGAGTGGATGGTCAGAGTGCTCGTATAGCTGCGGTAGGGGCACCCAGTACAGGACAAGACAATGCGACAATCCAAGGTAAAACTGATTGATTGTTTGCTTCATCCATTCTTTCAACTGATTGGTTGATGATTTGTTTGTTTGACTGATTGATGATCGATTGGTTGATTGATTAATTGATGATCGATTTATCATTGATTGATTGATGATTGATTGATTGATTGGTTGGTTGACTGACTATTGATCAGTTGATGATTGACTGATGGATTGATTGATTGCTTCATTCAATTATTCAATTGATTGGTTATTCTTGGATGATTGATTTAATGATTGAGTGATGATTTATCAGTTTATTAATTGATATTTTATTACTATTGATGGATGGCTGATTGGTTCAGGGATTGGTTGACTTATTGGCGATGATTGATTGCTTGATTGATCGATGGTTCGGTTAATCGAGTGATTCCGCAGTTGATTAACGATTGGGTGATGTCGGTTAAAATGTCGTCAGCTTCGAGGCGTTCTTTGACGATTCGGCAGGATTCGGTGATCGGTTATTTGATTGAGAAGGCAGTTTATTGATGATTGATTATTCGATTGATTGATGATTGACTGATTGATTTATCATTGACTGATAGATGATTGATTGGTTGATTGTATTCTTGATTGATTGAATGATTGATTGTTTTATTGATTGATTTGTTGGTTGACTGACGATTGGTTAGTCGACTGATTGATTATTGATAAGCGGTTATCCAGCATTCATAGATGACTTCCTCCACCAACCTTATTACCCAGCCTTGCCCTCGGCACACTGACTCTTATAGTTAATGTCATAATTACATATGTGAACTTTCTAGTTAAAAGATGTCATACGTTACATTTTTAATTGCAATTATTTGACAAGAGTAGCCGAAATGGACTTAACGACTCTTTTATCTATTTCATATTTTTAGACCACAATATGGAGGACGAGAGTGTTCGGGAAATGGCGAAGGCGTTAGGCTTTGTAACACTCAGGTACTATAAAACTACAATTTTTTTTCTTTCTGTGAAGTTTCTCAATGTATGATATTGACAAAATATACAGTTTCACCGACTGTATACTTACGGTATCCATATTAAGGTAGATATTAAAGGTAATACAAAGTTTGGGGAAATTTTGAAAATTGGCTGGAAGTGATTCTTTACAATTTTGATATATTTGGATGCCCCTGTGGATGTATTATAATCACTAGAAAATTATGCCCCTAAAACATTTTTGTTTTCGAGAAATATTAAATATACAAATTTACCGGTGCTCCCGGTAAATTTTGATAAATTTCAAATAGCGCCTACGGCCGTACGATGGTAGCTGCGACCATGAAAATCTCAGAATATGTACTTGTGATATATAATTTTCAAACGGGAATAGCTAATCGGTCGATTTTAGTCGTGAAACATTGTTTTATAGCTTAATTAATATATTGACCTTGAGAGGGAGCTATACAACGATTTCAACCGTGACAACGATCCCTGAATATTGTAGGATCGCATATGCTTCAAATATGTTAATTTGAACCAAATTCATGACCCCATACCAAAACTACTATATATTACCTTTAACGGTAGATGTATGAAATTGCTATTTGTATTTCATCTTTATAATTTTCAGTTTAGGAATCGTTCCTCCGTCAACAACAAAAATTGTCATGCCTTTCATGCCGTCCAGTTGATTTTACACTCATTTGTTTGTTGTTGTGTTGTTTTTTTTTTGTTGGGGGGGGGGGGGGGTTGGGGGGGGGTTACGAAAGTGCAATCCCGATGCTTGAAATCTTTTGTGATCAAAATAGAATGTCTATACCTTGATGCCGAAAATGTGATAAATCATTTGTTCTGTTCATCCCTTTCTTACGTCATTCGCATCAGGAATGTTCCAATGGACCCTTTGATAAGCGAGCCGAGCAGTGTACAAACTTTTTCAGCAATTGGAACTTCATGAACCAGAGACACACTTGGCTACCATACGAAAACAGAAATAGTAAGTGTGGTATTCAAAAGTTACTTTTCAGTTCAGTTTAGTTTTGATGAGTTTCTGACAGGAGTAAACAAAGAATATCTTTCGGAAATGTTTGATGGTGTTTACCACATTTCTCTTTTGTATAATTTTTTTTTTTTACTATAGTCTGCATTTATATGTATCCCAATGTTATCTATATCTATCTAGATAGCTAGCTAACTCATCTCTCTTTAATAAGGCGTTTTTTAAACTTCCCAGTTCATTGCTTCTTTGCTTACTTTTCTTTCACTTGATTTTCTTCTCTTCTTTAACGTCCAAGAAATAACAGTTATATTCTTTCTGTGGACCCTTCGACTTTATATCTCACTTCAAGACTTAAAAATCGGTATTTCTCCTCTCATCTTTTCAGGAACGTTACGTTGCCGGCTAACATGTGTATCAGAGGAAACCAATGAGGTAGCGATGTCCGACTATAATGTGACGGACGGGACACCAGCCTCTTACGATAACCCGGAAGAAATCTGTGTCAATGGAAAGAAAATTGTAAGTTGTAATTGTAACAGAAAATATATAGGAAAATAAGGTGGCGAGAAGGGTGACAGGAACAAAAGGAAGAAAGGAAAAGAATGAATGAAGAAAGAATAGAGAAATAAAGAAGGATCAAGTTTAAGGTACATTTTTGTCCATATCTTATTTATTCTTATAGTTCACGAGTGGTGGCCCTGAGGCCAAAAGGGAGCTCCACCTAAAGATATCATTATGATAAAGGTATCAGTAACCAGAAAAGGGGTCACTGTGATTTAAGATAAATAATCTCCTGTCTCGTTAAGGTCCCGGGAAAGGTTGTAAGCTTGGCTATAATCGTTGATAGATGCTTAAATCTTGGGCAATAATTTCATTATCTTTCTATTCCAACAAGGGAGTCAATAACTGACAGTGGTGATAAAATTAATGTTTCATACCAAAATGTATTTCACAAAATATGAGATGTTAGCCTATACAACTTTATGAATATGAAGACTTATGTCATTTGTATTTCACGAAATATTAGATATATGCCTAATTTTTGTTAGAATAGGAAGACTCATCTTATTTGTATTTTTCCTATTTGTCTTGTAGCCGGTAGGCTGTAACGAGGTGATATCATCGAAGCTTCAATGGGATAGGTGCGGGGTGTGCGGCGGTGACGCATCAACCTGCAAGCGAGTCACCTTCGATATCAACGATGACGCTTCCAGCAAGAAAAGTAAGTCGTCGGTTTCGGCGTACAATCGAATCCGATCCAATCCAGGTATTTATAAAGCACCAATATCTAGTTCCCTAATCAAAGGCGCTGATGAGACTGAAAAACTACCAAAAATGCCTGTTTAGTACAGGGTGAGGTTGCCCCGTCCGCCCTTCCCCGAAAAGTTTGGGGCAACCATTACCTCATATTCAGGCAACAAGCAAGTTTATTTATGATTTGTATATCTTATATGATATGTTTTTGATGACGGGGGAAAGTGTCCCAATATTTTCGGTCACTTCCAAAATTTGAAAAATGTGAAATTACTGGCAACAAAAATGAGGCAACCGTCACATTGTATTCAACTCTAGCAATCTTTTTTGTGTGTGTAATTTCTACGTCTTATCTAATATTATTTAAACCATTATTAAATGTGAATATTATCACTCGTTTGCAAAATCTAAAACTTGGAAAGTTCTCTCTTTTGGGCGTCATGCCCCCCCGAGGGAAATCAGGCCCAAATGTCAAGGAGAATCTCATTGATCATGAATGTGCGTGAAGGTTCTTGCTCATAATGATCCTCACAAAGATCTTGTATTTTTTCTCTTTGTTACCTTTCTCATTTTATCTCGTAACAGGATACAAAAAAGTTTTAACACTCTCCCCGGCTTTACGAAAAGTGGATGTAAAGAAGACAGTGGCTTCTACCCATTTTCTAGGTAAGTAATGGTCTGCATTATGCCTGTCACGAAAATTCAAAACAAAAATAACACAATATGTAACCATAATATGTAACCATAATATTCATTTCCAGTTTTTGTATATTTCCTACGGTACTATAGTTGATTGTTTACTAGTGTTTGTTCTTACTTCACAACAAAAACCTGAATTGTTCCGTTGAGTTTTCTTTGTAGATGTACCAGTGTATGAATTAGGAAGGGAGAGTCTGTGACGTTTTGACAAGACTGCTGTTAAATTGTATGAATATTAATTGCATATTATTTATTATTCTTTATCCCCACAGCATTAAAAAGCGCGGAAACGGGGAAATATATATTGAATCCCGGGAGGCGGCGCTCTGAACCGCATGATTTTATCGTCGACGGTGCAAGATTTACGTATGATATCACCGGTAGCCGTGAGAGGCTCGTTAGTAAAGGACCAATAGGAAAGGAGCTTCATTTGATGGTATGTAAATAATGTACTAAGCATGTCACATGAGTAAACTTATCTCAATGCTGATTGGCTAATCAGAAATTCGTTTACGATCTTATGCAACATATTTTCATCAGCATGCTAAAATAGTGATTGTGATGATGAAGGCGGTTCACATTATCATGCCAACAACTGAAAAGGTTGGAATTGCAATGTGTCCCGACAACCGTTATTTATCTGTTTATTTCATTTTTTTTTAAAGTAACTTTTGATGTAACAATTTCTCAATGGTAGTGAATCAAGAAAGAATCATTTTGGATCAAATTTGAAATGTTTCTTTTTATTTTGAATGTTTCTTTTTACATGCTTTCTTTTGTTATATTCAATAAATAAAGTATGTGACAATTTTTTTTAATAGTAAAAGACTTTCGTTGCCGGACATTGTGCAGAATCGCCAAAATGATGATGAATATTTTTGTAAAGGAATTAAGAAGATCCCATTTAAAGAAATAAAAATATCTCGTTCGTTATAGGTTTACATCACTCGAGACGACAGTACATTAAACTACACGGCGTCGTATTACGAAACGATACCGTCAACGACCATGGCGCCGACCACAGCGATCACGACACGACCAGTGACGACCCCGCGGGAGAATAACCATATAGCTCAAGTGGTTACGGAGGTCGCCGATCCCACCTATGAATGGAGAGAGATTGGGTGGACCAAGTGCAACAGGAAGTGCGGAGGAGGTAGGGTATTGTGATGATTGTGATGATAACGGTGATGATGGTGATTAATATAGTGGTGATGGTAATGATGATGGTGATGATGATGATGATAGTGGTGGTGATGATGAAAATGATGGTGGTTATAGTGGTGAGGGTAACGATGATGGTAATGATGATGATGATGATGATGATGATAGTGGTGGTGATGATGGTGATGATGATGACGATGATGATGATAATGATGTTAATGGTAATGGTAATGATGATAACGATGACGGTGATGATGATGATGATATTAATGATGATAATGAAAATGATGATGGTGTGAATATGTTGATGATGATCGAGCAAAGACGAGGTTGAGGAGAAGAAGAACGCGGTTGATGGCAATGATGACAATAATTGAAATGATGATGTACTTGATGATGATGACAACGACGATGAAAAAATAAATGAATTCCCTTTTCTTTTGTCTTCAGGTTACACCTTCTTCAGACATCAATGTTATGTTGGTGGTTCCGAAGAAACGGTGAAGAAGGATAAATGTGGCATGGAAAGCTATAATCCTAAAGGGAAACGCAAGCGATGTAATACCCATGAATGCGGGACGATCCCGGGTGCCGAGACGAACGTTGATATATCCACGGAAAGGGAAACAACTACACATAGAGAAACAACGACCGTCGTAGCCACAGCATCACCTACCACTACCGCACCTCCAACAACTACACCACCCACGACAACAGCACCTACCACAACCCGTCCCACTACAACACAGCCCACTACCACTCAGGCAACAACCACGGAACCTACAACAACGCGCCCTACAACTACACTGCCTCCGACAACTACATCAGTACCAGCAAGGTAGTGATATAGTTATATTTTGTTGTGAATATTTGCCATCATTGTTACTCTCGGGATGATAAGGGTCTTTTGGTATAAGTTTTGGTGTATATGTTTTGTCTCACTATAATTACGATCCCACAATTTTCCTACCAGGACTAGTTAATAAATTGTTAGGTGATGATGATGATGATGATGATGATGACGATGATGATGATGATGATGATGATGATGGTGGTGGTGGTGGTTGTTGTGATGATGATGATGATGATGATTGTAAGTAGAGAGTGGTGATGATGATGATGATGATGATGATGGTGATGGTGGTGGTGGTGGTTGTGATGATGATGATTGTAAGTAGTGTGATGATGGTGATGATGATGATAGTGATGACAGTGGTGATGCAGATGGTATTACAGAATATGATGTTGATGACTATATGATGATGACAATGACATTAGTGCGATGATGATGTTGCTTATGACGGTGATTACAATGATAACAAATTAACAGTACAGTTGACGCCAACCGTTCACACGTTTCACTCCGACCTAAAGACGACAAAATCAGTTCGAAATTAATGAAAATATTATCATTTAATAATGTGATACCATGTTTATTTAGTTATTGTCTTCTTCCGATGTTTCCTTCCCAGTTATGATTGGAAGATTCGAGAATGGGAAAACTGTTCCGAAGCTTGTGGTATCAACGGTTTCAGAAGACGAGACATCCACTGTATTCAGACATTAGCTGATGTTAGGAGCAAAGTGGACCCCTCATTGTGCCCCTCCCCGCAACCAGTGGACCATGAGGAGTGCAATCGGGAGGCCTGCCCGGCTATATGGATCACAGAGTCGTGGACAGAGGTGAGTATAGGGAGAAAATGGAATTAGAAAGTAATGCCGGTTGCGCACGATGCGTCTTTTCAGTTGCGTTATTACCTGTGCTAATCAAACTTTTGAAAGGAAAGTGCACATAGGCCTACACACGCCAGTAATTTAAAGGGAGATGGTCGTCAGTTCCCATAACGCAGTATAGGTCATAATTCGCTGACACCAGATTTGGTGGAAATACTTTTAATTGGTGTACAAGTCTCACAGCGAACCCGTAGTCCAATCAAGATATATCCCTTAGTCTCTCGGAGAGTTTTCTGGTGAGGGAAATGATTTGTTATGTGGCGCGTTTGGTGGAAAGCGCAGGTAATGATGCAATTAAAATGATGCCTCTTATGCAATTAAAGGATATTACTTTTTCTACAATTCGACCAGCGCCATTTCGCCAAGAAAAGGATGAGTAATTCACAAATAGTATATGCAAATATGAATAAATCTCATAGCAGAATATAAATACGTCATTGCGCAGATATGAAATAAACTTTTGTATATTAACATTTTATTTCTACCTATTTCCAGTGCTCAGCGAGCTGCGGTACCGGTACGAAGACACGCGCGGTGACCTGCGAGTCACTGGATGGTGAAGGTATGCCGGGAACGTTTCATTGCTTCGACGAAAGACCGCCCACCTCAAAGTCATGCTCGATCCAAGATTGTGATCGTAAGTTGAAATTGAAAATGCAGATTAGAAAAATGAAAATTTTAAATTTAGAATTGAAATTCATAGGGAGATTGCATTGTGACATTGAAATTGCAACGTGAAATTGGAATTGAACTTTAAATTGCAAAAGTGATATAGAAATTGAAATTAAAATTTGTAGTTGAAATTTTGAAATCGACATTGATATGCGGATTAGCAACCAGTACAGCTTTTTGAGAACAGGAGAAAATGTGATCATATTTAGATGTCCTTGATAAAATCCTGGCAGCTGCATTCTGAGCATGTTGAAGTTTTTCAAGATTGCGTGAAGTAATAGTAATAGCATTGCCAATATCTAACCGTACCTGTGTTCACTGAAGCAGGTTTATCTGTATTTACATGCTCTGCTTCATTCATTCTATTTGCTTCTTATCTTATTCCCAGCTGGAAGCTGTGTTGCCATGGACTCGGTTATCTGCAAGCGGAAGAATTATCGTACCTATTGCAAGATGCCACGATACGAAGAACTTTGTTGCACCACGTGTGGCGAACAGAAGAAATTATTCCAACGAGCCCGTAACGCACGTCGACCACGGAACTAAACTTCCATTGCCGGTTCAAACCAGGGGCGGCGATTGTTTTTGTCATAACAGGGGCACTTCACTTCACATGCGGGGGGAATCGTAGCAACTTAGCAGCGAAATTGCTGCGAGGTGTGGGGGTACACCCTATCCCACTACCGAAAAAGAAACAAAAGTTGTGTACCTTTGCAGTATTAAACAAAACGCATTATTACAGACATCTCTTGATTGGCAATTTTCTTAATTTGAGGAAAGAGGTGGAGAAACAACCCCTCATTGAACATTTCCTAATAAATGCGTCTCCCCCTCCCCTGGATCACCGCCCCTGGTTCGAACTCTGGCATAAACACTGGAAGATGTCATATTTTTGATGATACAGTGACTGGACAATATAGTTGGATGTATTTATTGTACGAATCATCAAGGGGAGTTCTTGAATTCCCGAATAGCTGATTACAAGTATTATTAGATCATACGAGTTACAATGAATTCTGATGGTACTTAAAACTTGTTGTTTAATGGCGATGACTGTGAGTGTGAATGTGAATACATGTACTTGTAATAAAAATGGTTTAAAGATAACAATTACTTTTGCAAGAATGTAATGAAACATTAAAAAACAGAGAGTGAGTGAGAAAGAGAGAGAGAGAGAGAGAGAGCAGGGAATATAATGTGAGAGAAAAAGAGAGACATTAGAATAAAATGAAAGGGAGATTGCGAGGAAAACGTGATAAAGTGAAAGAGAAGGAGAAAGAGAGAGGGAGAGAGTGTGTGCTAGAGATAGGGAAAAGGATACAAAATAAGACATAATTAAAGTGAAATACTCGTTGCCCTATATCATTATATCATAAAGTAAATAAATTTAGAAATCTAACAGAAAGAAACGGGGAATATCGGAAAATGCTTACATGGAGGAAAGTGTGCACATCATTTACTTGTTTATATGTCAAATCTTGTTCTTTTCATATCGTCAGGATGGAATTTGAATGCTGTAACATAGAACTCTCAAATTTGCTACGCTCTTTATATGTCTGCATTTCAATCTTCTGTAGTCGGCCAATGTCTTACTTTTCCTTATTTTCAGGGAAATTGTTTGCTTCTTTCATTAAGATTCACTTCTAGTGTATATAATGTACATACATGTATATAATTATTCTAAAGAAGCCTATCGGTTTTCATGTACTTAAAATATGAGACTACTGTGGTGCTCTGTTTTTAATCACGATCATGTGTGTGGTTTAGTATATGCCTCATTTACTAATACTCTGTCTTTAAATTCACGTTAAATTAAGGGTTCGCAACAGTAAAGCCTTTTCTCATCATCTGCCTAAGTAATGGCCATTTTCGTAATGTAGCCAGATTTATACTTAAATCATAATAATACAAACTATTTCATTCACCCATTAGGAATAAATGTTTTTTAATAGTTAAATGCAAATTGCATATACATTTATTACATGTTAGGTAGGGCAAGGCGTAAGGTTTGTCCTACCTAACAACAACTAATGTTTGCAATTTTAAATCAGACTATTGAAATATATTTAATTGTAACCGTCAAATGGAATATTTTGTATAAAGGCGCTTCTTAAAGGCATATGCTTTGAATTTGGTTACATTACGAAAATGGCCTATTACACGAGATGTAAGTGAACTATGTTGAGTAGCCTTCTAAGCATGCTGAACAGTTGTCGTGCCTTTCAAGGGATTTGAACCCGTACCTTATTATCCAGTCTGGTGACTAATACGCAAAAGACCACACAACCTGTATGTGATCTTCAAAACTAATAAAGTCAAATTTCCATATCAGATTCAGAAGACTTAGTGGGTAAGCACGATTTACAGTGGAACTTTTTAGGCAGGGGTTTGAACCCCGAATCCCGCGATCCACTCTGGCGATTCATAGACAAGCCACAACACCTCTATATGGTCTTCAACAAATAAACTGTCAATTTTTAGATCACAGTAATGACCAATTTTTTTAATTTTGTATGCATATCCGTGTAGTGTAAATTACAAACTTCTCTGGTGCTGGAATGGATGTTATATATTTATTATGAGATTACTGAATATTCTTCATATTACCAGAGAAATCTATTTTATAGCTCGTTCTAGAGCGTGTATTTGTATCTTGTGCGTTAATTTTACTTTGCCTAAAACATCTTACTCTGCTATAGATAACAATGCCAGGAAAAGTAAATTCTCCGGCAATAATAATACAAAGTCCTGCCTTGTGATATGTGCTATGCCTTATATGCATGCAACCATCATTTTGTACTAGAAAATGTAAATAAAGACAATGCTATTACATGTATATTTATGAGTCTCTGTAGCAATCTATGATCGGTTTCATTTTATTTCTACGTTATTTCCAGAATTACTTTACATTATATTGGGACAGCTATCTCTAGAATAAAGTTAAATTGCTCAATTTGCTTTTTATTCTTTGTTTCAAAAAGCATAATAAAAGCATTAGGTAAAATTATCATGTGAAGATGTAGATACATGTAGTACAAAACCCATCCCCAATTCACATTGCATACAGCACAAACACCATCATCATTTCTGCTTGCAAACACAAATCTCAAACTCAACCAACCAACAATCGTGTTCCTTTATCGTGTTAGAGATGTATATCTGAAGAATTTTTCCCTTACCTTGTGTTTGTTAATGTTTTCGGTTTGTTTAAGGTGGGGTGGGGGGGGGGGGGGTTAGGGCTTAGGGGGGTCGTCTAGTTTTTCCTCTCTTTTCGCTTCTCTACTCTGGCATTCTGTCTCGTTAAGACACAAGTATACTCGTACTGTTCTCATGACAACATTAGTTTGAAATAATAAACCTCCGTTACTCCAGTGGTGAAAGAACTACAGTGGGTCCCTGAACTCTCAAGTTTGTTGAGATTCGTTTTTACACAAAACATTTTCTATGGTTGAATATAAAGGCAACAGACATCCACGTTTAGCAGCATTTACAAATTCATTTTCTCACTACACCCAGAACAAACCATACACATAACAACCAGCAATTATGAGCGTATGTCTTCAAGGACTTATTCCTTGTTTATTTCTCTCTGACGACTTTGACACAAGATGACACCAACAATGCACAAAAAATTGGGAAAGCTGGCCTTCGATGCGTACTTTATCATTGACATAGCATGATAAAATAATTCTCTATGTGGCGGATCGCTAAATATTGGACATGATAAGTTGCAAGGGCTTGTGAACTGGGAATATGCAAATTACGTGACCCCCCCTCGTCCAGGGCATGGCTAATAATCAGATATTTCACCGTGATGATTATAAACAGTCTAGCTTCCTTGGGTTTGCGATGATCATAAAATAATTTACTTGTGGAGATTTGCTCTTGTAAAACTTGAGGACACATTGGTTAATTGTGCACCAAACCATTTCAGTTGATATAATCCAGTCCTTTTATCTTATGTAGTCCTATGATTAATATTGCATGAAGGGGAATGATGCATATATCGCCGGCTGCCCGCAAGAAGCCCATTCCTGCCACTGAAAACGAGTAGTACTTACGGCCTTCTTACAGGCAACCGATGACATACCCAATGTGCCCTGAGGGTTCTACAAGGGGGGGATCTTTAAAAAGTTTGTAACAACACTATGTCTATGAGCTTGCGATGGAGACCTGCCAGACGCGGATAAGATTGTCGGTGTATCCGGCGAAGAGGGTCTGACCGTCAGCTGACCAGGCCAGACTGATGCACTCTGTATAGCGGTTTGAGTTTCCAACGACCTCGGGACGGAGCTCATCCACGGTGGACTTGGTCTCCAGATCCTGCATTGTAAAAAGAAACAAGGGTAAAATACACATCAAGTATAACTAGAGTTCATCCGAGACACTTCAGAAACAGCAAGTAAATGTACAAAGAATTTAATGCACGATAACGTTCTTGGTCATGCTACGATATGTTATCGAGATATACAAGAGTAAAATAGACATCAAGTATAACTAGAGTTCATCCGAGACACTTCAGAAACAGCAAGTAAATGTACAAAGAATTTAATACATGGTAATGTTCTTGGTCATGCTACGATGTGTAATCAAGATATACTGTCTAATGTTATTACGTTTTGTAAATACATTGTCAAACAGTGTTATTGCAAAAGATGATACAGTAACCAAAAAATATTTCACCTATTTTCTAAATTTGTAGTATAAATATGAGAAGTATGTAGGTGTACGTTTCACGCGCTACTACCACTTAACTCCTGGGGACCCCAGGAAACAATGTAGTAGCATGCAGACAGACACCAATCTTTCTATGCCCAATACAGCCCCAAGACTACACAGAAACAGTAGCTTTAGGAACGCCTCAATGAGCAATGACTTTTAATTTTCTTTCCTTCTCTTATCATACACCACAGCCCCAAGACTACACAGAAACAGAAGCTTTAGGAACGCCTCAATGAGCAATACACCTTGCTCTACTTTGCGTCTTGACTAGGTTCCTTTAACTTCATCTTTGTAAATGAACAAAACTTTGCTTTACTAATATTTGCTATGATGCATCAAGATACATAGAGGATTAGGGGTGCTGTGGTCCAATGGATAAGTCTCCGGACTGTGAACCACAATGTACAGGATTCAGATCCCTGTTGCAGCACTAATGTCCTTTTGGAAGACATTAATCTACATGTGCCAAACTCCACCCAAGTGAAGTAAATGGGTACCTGGCAAGAATTAATTCCTTTTAAGGTTCAAGGGCTGCAAAAGCAGCGGTGCTGAAGCCGGGGTAATAACAATGGAGTGGCAATGTGCCAGACACAAGCCCTATACAAGACTCCACTATCTTCATTTATCATTATCAAGTATCCAGATGTTTGGGGGCCCATTTTGGGCAACCGAACCAGTGTAAGTTACTGGTTCCACATTTCCCAGTTCAGACCATTCTCCTTCATCATAGACACGTACCCTGAGACAACACACAGGGGTGTACAACAGTGAAAAAAATAAACGGGGGCTCAGGGCGAAATAGCCCCCGAAAATCAGAAAAGAGCTCCCTTAAATTTGCATAGAGTTCAATGCAAAACAAATTTTAGAATGTTATTTTCATGCAGGCAAGGTTGAAAAGTAGCCCCCCAAAAATAAATATTAATTTTTTCTCTGGTGTACAACGACCCCCTCTAAAGGATCACTACTAGCACACACACACACATACTTACCCAGATCTTGATGGTGGGTCCAGCAGCGGCACAGAGCCAGTACCTGTTGGGGCTGAAGCAGAGGGCGTTGATGCCTTCTTGGCTGTCCAGGGTGTATAGATGCTTGCCCTCATTCAGATCCCACAGCATGGACAGACCGTCCTGCAGAGCAAACCGCAAAGGAGAAATGGTTATTCATTTGTACAGCAGTGGAAATAAACCAATGAAAACAAAAAGACGAGGGGTTGAGCTATTAACATCCCCCCCCCCCTCCATATTTTAAAACTGTCACCCAGCAATCAGAAAAGGATTCTTTCAAAGGGCAATTCAACCCCTAAAAATAAGCAAATTTTATTCAAGCAGAAAAACAATATAATCAAAATGGCGAAAGCTTGAATTAAATCAGGCCAATGATAAGAAAGTAGTGAATGTTTGAAGTATAAGATCACTAAGTCTAAACAATCTCAAATTGGCAATTTCGGTAGGCGGATTGTGACTAAGTTGCATATAATTCTCAGGTTTGTCGCCTACAAAAATGTCATTAATTTCTGTTTTCTCTCAAGTGCCTTCTCCCCTAGGGCACTACTCAAAATATATTATGGACAGCATATCATTATAGGTTCTCTAAAGAATAGAAACCCTCTAGAGTCATACATGTTTGAAAATTGTTAGTATTAGTAATTTTGTGTGTTGGAACAAATGGGGAAAGTTGTCCACCACTACATAACAGAGACATCACTGATTCCGCCCGTTTGAAGAGCCTATATCTGCAGTAATTACAACTTTCAAAAATTCAAGTCTTATGGTGAGAATTATGTAGGTGTGCGTTTCACGCGCTACTACCACTGAACTCCTGGGAACCCCAGAAAACAATGTAGTAGCATGCAGACAGACACCAATCTTTCTATGCCCATTACAGCCCCAAGACTACACAGAAACAGTAGCTTTAGGAACGCCTCAATGAGCAATAACTTCCAATCTTCTTTCCTTCACTCTATGCATTAAAGTTTTCCTCTCTGACAGTTCTTCCAAACACAATACATTAAAATCCACATCATTTGCTGATAGCAATAACTGTTACGAGGATATGATTTAATGCCATTGGAACACTTCTTAAAATATGTTATGGATCGCATATTGTCATAGGTCCTCAAAAAGAGTATAATTGATATGAATCATTCTGCTTATAGCAAATTCCAGGGCCCAGTTTCTCAAAACCCACCCAAGTCTAACTCTCAAACATCCCATTGCATCATGCGTTAAATCATTATAACACGTTTCTATGGGATGTCCATGAAAATAGACTTCTGATGGTTTCACAACAGTGGCCCCAGGGCTTCCCAAATTCTTACCTTGCCACCTGATGCACAGAGGGAACCATCTGGTGATACAGTCACGCAGTTCAGGAAGCAAGTATGTCCGAAATGGTTGGTCTTCAGACGGCAGTTGGCAAGGTTCCATACCTACAGGAAAAAATCAAGGATGATAGAGGATTAGATAGAGAGAGAGGTGTTCTAGTCTAGAGGATAAGCCACCAGACTACAAATCACAAGGTATAGGGATCAAGTCCCTACCCCCATGAGATGAATGAGTTTGCATAAATTCTTGCATTGAGGATTATGTAGGTGTGCGTTTCACGCGCTACTACCACTTAACTCCTGGGGACCCCAGGAAACAATGTAGTAGCATGCAGACAGACACCAATTTTTCTATGCCCATTACAGCCCCAAGACTACACAGAAACAGTAGCTTTAGGAACGCCTCAATGAGCAATGACTTTCAATTTTTCCCTCTTCCCTCTATGCATAAACTTTGAACTTTCCTTCTCTGCCTATTCATATTAAATACCATATCATATGCTGCTAGCCAAAAGGGCAATAACTGTAAAAAGGATATGATTTCATGCCACTCTTGGCTCTCAGCAGAACATACATATTTTCCACTTCTGTTCTAGGGGTAAAAACTTTAAGGGTACCAACCACAAACAAAATATTTTGCTCTGTATGATACAGAATCCACAATGCTATACTATACTTAAACTAGATGGAACTTCGACTGCGCGCAGTCGAAAATGATGCCTCCGTCAAAGAGAAATTTTACAGACCAAAACAGAAGAAATTTTTCAAATTCAAGTTCAATTGTAATCCATTAACAGGTTCTCAGAATATCATGATTACAAGCAATTTCTTATACATAAATGACCCTTTGATCTTTGACCTCATGACCCTAAAATCTACTCAGTTCATTGGCTCTGCAAGATGTCCTGAGTTAACTAGTAATCCATCTGTCAGTTCTAATGAGAATGCATTCACAAGCTATTTTTGCATACATAATGAGCCCTGTGACCTTTGACCTTTGACCTCATGACCCAAGAATCTAATCAGTTCATTGGCTCTGCACGATACATACATGATCTAAGTTTGGCAGGAATCCATCAATCGGTTCTTCAGATAACGCGATCACGAGCTGTTTTTGCATACATAATGAGCCCTGTGACCTTTGACCTCGTGACCCCAAAATCTAATCAATTCATTGGCTCTGCAAGATACATACACGACCAAAGTTTGGCAGGAATCTATCGATCGGTTCTTGAGATAACGCGATCACGAGCTGTTTTTGCATACATAATGAGCCCTGTGACCTTTGACCTTTCACCTCGTGACCCCAAAATCTAATCAGTTCATCGGCTCTGCAAGATACATACATGACCAAAGTTTGGCTGGAATCCATCAATCGGTTCTTGAGATAACGTGATCACGGGCTGTTTTGCATACATAATGAGCCCTGTGACCTTTGACCTTTGACCTCGTGACCCCAAAATCTAATCACTTCATCGGCTTTGCAAGATACATACATGACCAAAGTTTGGCAGGAATCCATCAACTGGTTCTTCAGATAACGCGATCACGAGAACGGGACGTACGGACGTACGGACGGACGTACGGACGGACGGACAACCCGAAAACATAATGCCTCCGGATACTTCGTAACGGAGGCATAAATATGAGCATCAAACAATACTATACAAGAAATATTAGATGTTTAAATAAACTCTGATTTAACTTTAACACAACTTGAGACTATGACTAGATTACTCTAAGCACCCATATAGACGAGGATCCGCACACAACAAAAGTCAGATTTCGGTTCTTTACTCAGGGTTTTAGTTTATCCTTCATTTTCTTGATAGTCCTTACCCTTTAACCCAGGCCTTCTCAACTAGTTTCTTAGAAGCGCCAAAACAAAAATTTGTTGAGGTTGAAGTGCCAACCTGTATGTTTGGTGTCTGTGTTTCGAGGGAGCGTAGCGACCAAGCCGATACCGGCTGGGGTCCAGGGGGCGAAGCCCCCGGAAGCTAGTGGATTTTAGGGCTTTTTCAAGGCCCAGATGTCGCATTTTTAACACCTTTTTGTTCCATAAAACATCAATCATAATTTCATATTGATGTGAAATAATTAGTACAATTCCTGGCTAAAATCTACACTGGAAGTTAATTTATATGTAGTTATTTTGGTGCAATAAACACGGAAAATGTCAAAATGAAGTGAAAATCAAACAAACAAAATGGCTTGCTTACATTTTGGGCTCAACTTCGACTGCATTTTTTTTATTTTGCTGAGTTTTTTTATTTTAAAATATTCTTTTTTTATTTTTTCTTTCTTGAATTTTATTTTTTAATTTTTATTTATTTTTTATTACTTTTTGGGAACAGTCGCGCGCCACTCTGACTGACCGCAAGCGCCACGAGTGGCGCGCGCGCCGCCAGTTGAGAAGGCCTGCTTTAACCCATAGAATACCTGGTATATTTTTCTGGTTGATTTCAGGCCGATTTTAACATTCTAAGTTTACACAAATTATTTGTTGGTTGATAAGTATACTTAACATTATGCCTCTTGAGAACCTACCAGGCAGTATTATTATTCTTTCTCCACTGAAAATGTATGAACTGTATTGATTTCACAACAATGAAATAAAAATGTGTCAGTAACCAAATGACTACTGAAATCTCTTGTTTCTGTAGGCTTAACACATGGACCAATTGGTTCCGGTAGGCAATGAGTTAAAGTGAGTGTCATACCTTGACGACCTTGTCCCATCCGCCGGAGACGATGATAGGGTTCTGTGCGTTAGGTGAGAACCTCACACAGGAAACCCATTCAGAGTGGCAGTCATCCTGTCAAAACAAAACAAAAGAGAAACAAAATGGTGAACAGTCTCTAAGAGCTGGACTTTAAAACTGACCAGATATTTTTTCCAACTTCATTGTGGGTATGTTAAAAAATTTTGAAGTCAACAAGAGCTGTGATAAAAACGGCCGATCAGTATTAAAGATTAATTAATCATTTATTGCACACAGTTTGCATTAATTTACGGACTGAGGTTGGTTGATAGTGAAAATTATGTAGGTGTACGTTTCACGCGCTACTACCACTAAACTCCTGGGGACCCCAGGAAACAATGTAGTAGCATGCAGACAGACACCAATCTCTCTATGCCCATTACAGCCCCACGACTACACAGAAACAGTAGCTTTGGGAACGCCTCAATGAGCAATAACTTCTCTACACAATAATCTTGAACTTTCCTTCTCTGCCTGTTCTTCCACACACATAAATTAAATACAATATCATTTGCTGATAAGCCAGAAGGGCAATAAACTGTTGCATGGTTATGAATGCCCCTCTGGCTCTCTGCAGAACACACATATTTCCACTTCTGTCCTAGGGGTCTATGAAGGTACTATGTCCCATTTGCAGGCCAAAAAACAACATTAAATTCCAATGGCATTTGAAAGATAATACTAATTTAGAACTTCCCTCAAAATGAAAGGGCTTGAAATTGTATCAAGTGGGAAAATAACAAGCGTTAGTTGTTATTGACGTAGACAAATGCTCATATGTACCTTTACATCTCATGTTATGAATGTTATTACCAAGGAAAGAAAAGTCAGTCAGTCAGTCAGTCACTCAATAGTGTCTGAAAGTCTAGTCTAGTCTAGAAAGTAAAAGGGTTTCCTTGCATAATTTGAATAATAGGACACTGCCAACGGTTTAATTTCACAGATAAGACATACATGACATATTCGTAATACCTGCAAAGTTTTACAGAATTTGATGTTGGCTGCAAATGGGACATCATACCTTTCAGGGTACCAAATCGCTAAAATATAAATTTGCTCTGTTGAACCATTGTTCTGTATAAGATTAGGGTAAGGGATGGGGTTGCAATAGGGTTTTAGGTTAGGTCTAGGGCTAGGGTTAGATATAGTTTTGGGTCTAGGGCTGAATTTAAGAAATTAAAAAGTCAGTCAGTGTATGAAATTGACAAAGAGCAATTGACGCAGTAGTACATGTCGCGCAACCCTGATGAATACATTTACCTGGATGGTGTACTTGCACACTCCAAGGGTGTTCCAGAGCTTGATGGTGCGGTCCCTTGAGCCAGATACGATCTGACGGTTGTCAGCAGAGAAGGCAACACTGAGGACGTCTCTCTTGTGACCGACAAACCTACGTGTAGTCTTGCCGCTGTGGGGGAATTCAAAGGTAGGAAGATGGTTTTAGTGCGTCTCTGAGGAAAAGCTTGTCTGGAAATGCCTTTCAAGTTTTGGATTGTTAAGAATCAGGCAAGAATCTGTATGCAATTGGTGGTTTCTTTGTAATAAATCTGTGCTATCCAGTTGCTATCGTACATTCTAACATATCTGGGGGTTAGTTGATGGTGAGAATTAAATGTAGGTGTGCGTTTCACGCGCTACTACCACTAAACTCCTGGGAACCCCAGGAAACAATGTAGTAGCATGCAGACAGACACCAATCTCTCTATGCCCAGTACAGCCCCAAGACTACACAGAAACAGTAGCTTTAGGAACGCCTCAATGAGCAATGATTACTCTACGCATTAAACTTTGAACTTTCCTTCTCTGCCTGTTCTTCCCAACACATGTATTAAATACCATATTATTTGCCGATAGCCAGAAAGGCAATAACTGAAATGAGGGTACGATTTAATGCCCTCTTGCCCTCTGCAGAACATACATATTTCCTATTTTCTATTTCTGTTCTAGGAGTAAAGTCATGAAAAATTCTCTATATGTTTTACGTTTTTTGCATTCCTTTAATAGAAACAGAAGGCTTCTGGCACTGAGGCTTCTTTGTAATAAAGCTCTGCTATCGTACATTTCAACATCTCCGGCCTTGCATCATAAAACTTCTGATCAATAACAAACGATAACATTCTACTACAAATTTACTTTCAGCCAGTCAAATGAACATTTCAGTAGCTTAAACAGCTGCTGTAACTTGTTCTTGATAACAAGTTTCATGAAACTGGGTCCCTGCTCAGAATAAAAGATGGGATGTGAACTTACGTATTGATATCCCACAATCGCAGGGTCTTGTCCCAGGAACCAGTCAGGGCAAACTGACCATCGGATGACATGACAACATCAGACACGAAGTGGTCGTGTCCAGTCAAACTTTTCCTGGGTGTTCCATAGCTGGTCTCGTCACGTATCAAGTCCCAGACGATCACAGTCTTGTCTGCCAAAGAAAAACAGACGAAAAATAATGTATATTGAACTATTCACTTAAAAAGTTCTTGTCACAATGGTACAATAATCATGATTTCTTTACCCAAGGAAGACTCGTCACCACTCACCATCATTGCTATTTTCCCTGGATGCACTGCAATCATTATTACATAAGCAATGGTACCCTTTAAGACTAGGTGTAGAGTGGAAAATATGGATAAAGACTTGCCAAAGGTTGGCCCCCCCCCCCCCCCCCCCCCCGAGATTCTATCTCTCAACCCTTGGATTGTTTGATGAGAATTATGTAGGTGTGCGTTTCACGCGCTACTACCACTAAACTCCTGGGGACCCCAGGAAACAATGTAGTAGCATGCAGACAGACACCAATTTTTCTATGCCCATTACAGCCCCAAGACTACACAGAAACAGTAGCTTTAGGAACGCCTCAATGAGCAATGAATTTTCTACGCATTAAACTTTGAACTTTCCTTCTCTGCCTAAGTTCTTCCAAGTTCCAAAACATATTAAATACCATATTTACTGCTGAAAGCCAGAAGGTCAATAACTGTATTTATCATTGGTAATTTAACAGCAATACATTAGATACTATCAAATTGGTTGATTAATTTACATGACAAAATATGACTTCTTACGAGAATTTGATGCAAATTCATGGGGTAGACACAAGAAAAATGTTTTCGCATTGCCAATTTGATACTTACTTTGCAATAATAATGATTAGTTGAGTATACTAAGGCGCAAGCCCCGAGTTAGCAGAATTTAGCAAACTTCCTGCACATGCGCCTTTTCACACTTATCGCTATTAGTATTAGCATTAAATGGGAAGTCCACTCTGATATTAAATTGGTTTTAATAGAAGCAGACAAATTAGAGAAACAATTCAGGGAAAGTGTGACTTTGAGGAAAATTAGACAACCAATAATTTAGTTATCAATCTTTAAAAATCATAAAAACTATGGAATCACAAATTGGCAATGCGGTCAGAAATTGTTATGTCATCCCCTCACATTTTACCACTGAATAACAGAATGACCCAAAATCTCCATTTGTCCGAATTTTAATGGAATAGTAGACTCATATTATAAGGGGGTGCATAAAAGTATGTTATATCCATGATAGGGTCTATATGATGGAGATAGGCATGAAGAAAATATATCTTTTGATCAAAATGGAATTAAATGACGTTTCTTGCATTCAACAGAAGATAAAATCTGAGGGTGTCAAGTTTGGACTTTGGAGACCACATTGCCAATTTGACTTACAGATTTGAAGTATGTCATGAAAAGTTATGGTTTTTAAAATCCATATTAACTTTCTTATTTATTGTCAGAATTTTTTCTATCCTTCACTGGTCGTTCTTCTCATTTGTTTCTCCTTGAACACAGCGAGAGGCCGCTTTCCATTCTATGTGTGCATTTGTTGGTTGCCACACGCATGCCCACGCGCTAAATTTCGTTGTAAACTGGCTTTACACAAATTCGGTCTTAAAAAATTGATCCATACCTTACCAATAGTCAATACCATTGAGTAGGGGCGCTGGTCCGAGAATAAGGATCATCCGAATAAATGAGGATCGTCTTCGTAATCACGTCCTCAAAAAAATAAGGATCATCCGCATTTTCGCAGACGATTCTTATGTCCGATTGTCGTGTTGGGGATGCGATAAACGGATTCCGTGATGATTTTCTTGATACATTTCACATGGACTTTGTACAGAGACTTTCACGGTACGAATGTGAGCGATAAATCCTTGGGAAGACGGACAACCCATATAAAAGTAGTCTAGACAGTGAACTGGGGTTATTTTATTACACAAAATCCTTTTTTTTCGCATTGTCAATGCCAGCACGTGGATCGGGAACCCTACACCCGCAGATCGCCGAAGAGAAAAACATTTGCGAAAATGCAGACGATCCTTATTTTAAGGACGCGATTTCTCCGCATTTACGAGGATATCCTCATTTATTCTCGGACCATCGCCCCTACTGGTAACAGTAGGGTGTCTGAACGATTTTTCAATTTTCAATTTAGGATCGTTTTTCACCATTTTTTGTTTGATATTTGAATTAAAAATGTAATCAGAATAATACATTTCAAATTTCAAGTCTCGCCGATGTTTCTATCAAAAGATACAGCCCCTTCAAAACGCTGAAATATTCATAGCATTTTGCTCAGAATCGACGAAAAAGACGTACACGCAGAGTTATGTTGTTTTGCTAAATTTAGCCAAACAGCTGTATCGCGCGATATGCAAGAGTATGCATATCCTACGCAAGTTGCTCAGCCAATGCGCGACTTGCAAGCTTGAGCCACGCTGTCTCCGCGATATGTGCCATTGACTAGTATGGGTGGCCGTTCCCGCCATAGAACCCGGAAGTGAATACACGTTGTAGTCAATGGCAATATCGCGGAGACAACGGTTGTCTCCGCGATATTGCCATCGACTACAACGTGTATTCACTTCCGGGTTCTATGGCGGGAACGGCCACCCATACTTTCATTCACTATAAGCGCACATGTTACGCGATGTAACCATGGTTTGGACTGAGCGGAGCTCACGCCTCCCTAATTAGCTGATTCCAAAAATGTGGGAAGGGTATTTTCAAACTGTTATAACAAATGATCCCTTGGGGCTAGCGAAAAAAAAAGCATCTGGATATTATCCTTACGTCTAGCCCTGCTTAAGCCGCGGGGGCGCAGCTCAGGAAAGTGGCAAATTTTGGAGCTAGGATGCAAACAACATTTCAATCGCTGTTTTGACCAAGATATTTTTAGAATTCTGGGGGTGGCCCCCTATGGGGAATATGGAGAAAAACCTGCTCTTTCATATGACACCTCATTTATTGAGTTTCACCTTCAGGATCATTTGTTATAAAGGTTTGAATTTCAATTTTTTTCATAAAATCATTGACCAATTTTGGATGGTCGCGCAATGCACGTAGACCACATAGGGAAGCGTACAATCTCTATGGGAAGGGTTTTAGTAGGGTGTCTGATCGCGCACCCAATGTTGTGTGCTAAAACCCTTCCCATAGAGATTGTACGCATCCCTATGTGGTCTACGTGCATTGCGCAACCATCCAAAATTGGTCAATGATTTTATGAAAAAATTTGAAATTCAAACCTTTATAACAAATGATCCTGAAGGTGAAACTCAATAAATGAGGTGTCATATGAAAGAGCAGGTTTTTCTCCATATTCACCATCGGGGGCCACCCCCAGAATTCTAAAAATATCTTGGTCAAAACAGCGATTGAAATGTTGTTTGCATCCTAGCTCCAAAATTTGCCACTTTCCTGAGCTGCGCCCCCGCGGCTTAAGCAGGGCTAGACGTAAGGATAATATTCAGGTCCTTTTTTTTTCGCTAGCCCCAAGGGATCATTTGTTACAACGGTTTGAAAATACCCTTCCCACATTTTTGGAATCAGCTAATTAGGGAGGCGTGCGCTCCGCTCAGTCCAAACCATGGTTACATCGCGTAACATCTCCGCGTACGAACGAAACATGAATGAATGTATGGCTAGCCGTTCGCGCAAAAATACCCGGAAGTGAATACACGTTATAGTCAATGGCAATATCGCGGAGACAACGCACGTTGTCTCCCCGATATTGCCATTGACTATAACGTGTATTCACTTCCGGGTATTATTGTGCGTAATGGCTATCCATACTAGTCAATGGCAAATAGCGCGGGGACAACGTGGCTCAAGCTGCAAGTCGCGCATTGGCTGAGCAACATGCGTACGATATGCATAAGCTTGCATATCGCGCGATACAGCTGTTTGGCTAAATTTAGCAAAACAACATAACTCTGCGTGTACGTCTTTTTCGTCGATTCTGATCAAAATGCTATGAATATTGCAGCGTTTCGAAGGGGCTGTATCTTTTGATAGAAACATCGGTGAGACATGAAATTTGAAATGTATCATTCTGATTACATTTTTAATTCAAATATCAAACAAAAATGGTGAAAAACGATCCCAAATTGAAAATTGAAAAATCGTTCAGACACCCTAGTTTTAGCACACAACATTGGGTGCGCGATCAGACACCCTAGTAACAGTACAATTTTGGAGCATCTTATTAAAAAATTAAGCATTTCAACATTAATCATTATTTTCTCCCATCTGTTTTGTACATGTGCGCGAAAAGTCTGTGTTATTTTTAGCACTGCACGTATTGACGTAATGACTAATGCGGGTAGGACTCGGAGGTCCATACCGTTTACCGTCACTTTGGAATGGGCAGTACGGAAGTGGGAGAATCAGAATAGGACAGTGATGACAATGGAATGTATATGTAATAGATAGAGTACATTGTTAACTTTGGTCAACCTGACCTGGACTACGAATCAGTAACAGTATAGTGTATCTAGAATATTTCAATATGGCATCGCATTCTTTCATTCATTCTCACACACAGTTTACACGTAGACTGGCAATCGGCCATTTAGTTTACGTGTGTTACAGAGGGTCTCACCTCGGGACGATGACAAAATCATGTCAGGAACCATCGGAGTTGTAGCAATCTGGGTAACCCAGCCGCTATGCCCTTTCAGGGTTCCTTGAAGACGCAGTTGCTCAGTTACTCCCGACATTTTGGCTGTTTTACTAACAGATGAGGATGGATTTAGGGAAGGGCCCGTTTGGCCTTTCGTATTGCCAGTGCAGGCTTAGGAAAAAAAGGCTGAGCCAGGTTGACTGTTTGTTGGCGTAAAATAATTCCTCCACTGATGGCTATGGTACCTTTTATGTGAAAATCGAAAGAAAAAAATCACTCGAAGTTGAAGAAAAGGTTTCAAGTCAAAGCTGTAAATGGCAGATTTAAATGTTGTTATCATTGTATTGATAAGCGACCAATTCATGAATGTTTTTCATTCCTTTCTCAAAAGCAGGCAGAAATATATCCGAGTGAACATGTCAAGTTGTAATGTGAACATTATGTCCAATGTACACAATGAATGAGTTCGTTAACAAAACTGTAATATCTAGATTATTGGCTTTCAACTTTAGTAACAAAGACACAATGAGCCTCTTAATAAAGGGTAGACAAGGGAGCGAGGATCCGCCTTGTCCACCCCCCCCCCCCTTCTTTCCGAAAGTATACGGTTTTCGCTAGATTTGTTGATACATGTATTTTTTAAATTTGAATAAGTAGGTATAAAGTAATTGCCCGGGAGTAATTGGAACCTCAAAGTATGACAAAGAGATGCCGAAAAACTGTGGGAGTTATGGAGAACAAAATTCCATGATCCATCCACTTCTTTTGACATATTTATACTGTATTTTTAAAAATTGCGGAAATCGTTATAAGTGTTCATCGGATGCAAATAATTCAACATTCAACTTCACCAATGATATGTTTCCTATTGACAGTAATTTTTCTGTATTTCCTTATGAGGTATTACTATTTCAGTTCAGTTCAATTCAGTTCAGCTCTGTTCATTTCAGTTCATAAGTAACTGAGTTCATGTCAGCTTGGTTCAGTTCAGTTCAGTTCATCATTGGTTGCGTATCTCCAAATTGAGCCTCAATTGTGAGAAAACAGTAAGCATGTTGTTTGGCTCACACAGAATGTTTACTAAATGTAGCAAGCTGAACTTGAATGTAAATGGGATAAATACACGCAGGGGGTGGGGTTAACCCCCCCCCCCCTTCAGTTTTTGTTTTTGTTTGTTTTTTGGGGGGTGGGTTTTTTTTTTTTTATTAAAAAATAAATAAAATATGCCAATGGCTGACTTAAAAAAGGTGACCTTACCCCCCCCCCCCCCCCCCCCCCAACAGAGCAAAATGTCAATTTTTCAAATTTCGAGACCCCTTCAGCCCCCCCCCCCGTTTATTCAGCGGCTGGCTGAGTCGTTGCGATTTTTGGGGGACCCAAACAAAAAGTGTCCTCTTACCCCCCCCCCCCCCCCCCCCCAGTGGGGGGGGGGGGGGGGGTTAGTGACCAGTAATTAAAAAAAATAATAATAATTTGGTCCCCGGAAAATAGGAAAATCGAGTCGACCGATATTTATTCGCTCAGTGGGGGGGGGGGGGGGGGGGGGGGTTAAGGAGCATTACTTTTTTTTTACTCAGAAACCCCCCCCCCCCCCCCCCCCCCTGCGTACGCGCCTGGATGGTTTATCCTGGAGGCAGCCCCGCAATAAAATAGTTACTGCTAATGTTCAATAAATTCCTATCGTAAATGACACCAATCTAATTCCATCAATCGGTGTTTTAGTCTTAATTTAATCTCTTTCTTCATCTTCGGTGAAATGTCTCCTACCACCCCCCCCCCCCCCCCCCACCCCTCGATGTTTTATTCTTTATATGTGATGTATTCCATTCAAATTCATCCGAATCTGTGCATCATGCATCGATCTCTGAGTAAATAGCTTTTTTAGTTGTCCAACCCTACCATAGTGATTAAAAAATCATCCCACTGGTTTTTGTAACAGATGCCATATAATAGAGACAGTAAAACACTTTTTAGTATATTGCCCTAACTATATTATAGAAAGGGCTATGTTTTTAACATAAATAATAAAAACTCAACCGAAGAAAGTTATGGAAAACTTAAAAGAGAGTGACTCCAGTATACAAATGAAATATTGTACGGTTTGTTCTCAGAACGAAACGGTTTATTATCAGGAATTAATGCTTACCTTGTATAGAGAACGATTAATTGCAAAACATAATACAATATTATACAATGTAAATGGCCCTACGCTAAATTAAACTCAGTAAATAAAAAAATACAACAACATAATGTAATAATAAAATAAAATAGAAAAAGCAACAATAATAATAATAATAATGATAATAATGATGATAATATTAATAATAATAACAATAATAATAATAATAATAATAATGAATAAAACACGCAAAAATGATAATAATAATGTAGCAATCCCCTCATGAATATTCAAAATAAATAATAAAAAATAAAAAAATTGAAATGGCCTCTGATAAAGGATTGTATACACAAATCCTTCTGCACTACATAATCAACATTTTCAAATAACTCCTGGGCAGAAAAGTTTTTTTACAGCGTAATTGCATGACCAGAACTCAACCTTATTATGTATTTACCTGTAAGCACACCTTGTGTCTTCATTCCTGTACTGCTGAGTGTTTTATGAATAAATATTTATATCGATAATAATATTGTTGCCATTATGTTATTTTATTTGTTTAGAATTTGGACGAAACTTTTTTTAAATTTATGTTGGACAGCAAAGGCACCTTTAAACCATTTAATTGGGAAAAGGTTAGAAAAAATATTTTCATGATATCAAAGATGTCATCATATTTTCAAAATGTATTAACTGATAACAAGCCCCCCCCCCCCCCCCCCCCCCCCCAATGAAAAAAAGTAATAATAATACACTGTAAAAACTGAAAAAATAGAACAAATATTGGAATGTTTTTTTTTTAATATGACAGTGAGGATAACAAAAATGGTGTTTTGTGATGATGATGATGATGACGATGTAATGATAATGATTGTGATAGTAATAACTGCTTGTATCTATACATTTTGGACACAAGTTTTAAAGAGGTCCAATACAAAACTTGCACCACTTCCCCGACTAAGAAAATTAGTTGAGGCATAGACTTGTAAGTCTATGGTTGAGGGAACTGCAGTTGTAACAGCTCCATCTACGACGGGAAATAGAGGTCGCGGCAAATTTTTCACATGCTTCTTATAATTTGTATGCCTTTTTGTTTTTCCTCTCCCCATCCATTCTTCTATTTTTCACTGATTTCTTATTTCCTTTACTATGTAATGTTCTTCATCGTCTTCTCATGTCCTTCGTATTTTTCATCTTTCTTTTTCTTTGAGTTCTTCTGTTTTTATTTCTTTTTACTTCTTCATGCCATACATGATTCTTCATCTTCTTCCTCTTTACCTTCCACATCTTTGTCTTTTTCTACTCCATCTTGCCCTTCTTTTCTTTCTTTTTTCTTCTTATTGTATGTCTTCGTCTGTTGGCTTCTCTTTTTTCTTATTTGCAGTCTTCTTTGTAAATTTCCTTCTTCTTTCACTTCTCATCTCATTCATCTCTTTCTTCTTTGTCTTTATTATCTATTATTTCATCCGCTGTTCTACTTCTCTTTCTTATTCTCCTTCTTGTTGTTGTTGTTCTTTTTTTTTCTCCTACCTTTCCATATTCCTACAAGTCCTTCTTCTCTTTCTTCGTTTTCTATTTTTTTTTAAATAAAAAAAATCTTCTTAATTATTTTGGTCAGTCTTCCTCTTTCAATAATTGTTTCTTTTCTTATTCCTTTCTTCTTCTTCTTCTTCTTCTTCTTCTTCTTCTTCTTCTTCTTCTTCTTCTTCTCCTTCTTCTTCTTCTTCTCCTTCTTCTTCTTCTTCTTCTTCTTCTTCTTCTTCTTCTTCTCCTTCTTCTTCTTCTTCTTCTTCTTCTTCTTCTTCTTCTTCTTCTTCTTCTTCTTCCACTTCCTTTTCTTCCATTCCGTCATGCACGATTTCTCATTTCTGCTAATCAAAATCCCGCATTGTGCATCGCCCCATCCCTTGCCCTCTAAAAGAGAGGGGGATTTGACCATCATTTCCATTTCCCCGTTCTGAACCCTGGACGAATGCCCTATATCATCGAATAGTCTCCGCTGCAGCCACATACTGGAACATTTTGAGGTACATATTCGTTTGGTCTACTCCTAGTTCGTCTACTTCCCGTTTGGTCTATCGCTCATAGTCTGGTCTTTTGCTAGACGGTCTAATGTCTAGTTTGTCTAATGTCCATTTCGTCTATCATCCATAAGCTCTAATAATCTGATTTGATGATCATTATTTGTGATTGAATGATTATTAGACCATTATGGCCATTAATGATAAAAAGCCAAATTAGATGATCCCGACAGCTCGACCCTATTCCTATTCCAATCTCGTGGGAGACAGTGAGCATGGGAATAAATAATGCCTTTTACAATACTTAATTACATCGAGATTAATAATAATGGTAAAAAAACAATCAATGATCTACTATAGAGATAGAGAGGGATGGTAGAACTAGAGAGGATGTGCTTGTTGGGCTACAGACAATCTTAAAACATTCTAGGAGAATGCCTCAAGCCAGGGCACAACTACATCATTATGACACTACAGTGCGTCCCAGAAAAAACGAAACCGAGAAGTATCGATGTTTTATCATAACTTAATCGCAACCATAATTAATGAATGATACATATTTGGAAAGCTTAGAGTCTCCCCTTTCATGTGATGCTACTAAGATAATGCTAATTTCACGCATAAGTGATTAAAAGCAATTTGAAGGAAGGAAACCAAAAAGACATTTGGCGGGCGGTATCTGAATTTCGAAGAAAAATTCACATTTCTAAAAAGTTGAGTTTCTGCCCTTTCATATGACACCTCAATCAGGAAAAATGAGCGAAGAACGACAAAGTTCTGTTTATTTAAAGTAGTGCTTGCATTTCCATAATTAAACGAATTCGTTTTCACTGGCTGCCTGCCGTATAAATAAACGAAATTAACAAAAGACTTAAAGAGAAGGTTGAGTTCTGGGAAGAGGTAAAAAATAATTTGTGAGCGTTATCATTGTTATTATGCAAGGGTGGAAGAACATCAGATTAAACATGTTCCCTGAAAAGCATGGCTCTTCAAATGCCTTCATATTCTAAATATGACATAAAATACGTAAAAATCGGGGGGTAGGTTTTTTTCGCCATGTGCTCGCGTAGTCCCATATACATCATTCTATGTACAGTGCTTGTAACTTTGCCAAGATTTGGCCAAATTTCTTATCATTTTGATGATTCCAGAACCTTGCAATACACACAAATACTTATATACTAGATGATCAACCTTTTATGATAGATTCCTCACCGTTTCTTTCACAATGCAATCAACTCAACTTTATCTTTAACTCCGTTTCGTTTACAATCAGCCGTAGACGAGAGTCTTCATGCATGGCTGATTGTCAACGAAACGGAGTTAAAGGGATCCGGTAACTTAGTCTCAGATTCTGAAACAAAATTCTGGATTTAGCTCATGACGCAATGATAATAATAAACCTTTAGGTCAGTCAGGAACCCCATGCCTTTTACAAGCCGATCGCCTGCCTGATTATCAAGATATTTATGATTGGAATTACAAATGTTGAAAACCGTTCGCCTGACGGTTTTCATAACACTACAGTCTATTGGGGAAAACGAGTATGGTAAAACCGGTCACTCAAAGATTTTTACTTTTTTGAGGCACTTCTTGATCATTTTGAAGCGCAATTTTTTTAGGGCTTCAATATTACACCATATCACAGACACTGATAACACGTAGGGCCGTGTATCTCAGATTTAACATTGTTACAAGATCCCTTTAAGTCTTTTGTCAAATCTGCTTTTTGCTACGGCAGGCACCAAGTGAAAACGAATTCGTTTGTTAAAATTATGAAAATGTAAGGGCTACTTCAAACACACAGAACTTTGTCATTCCTCGCTCATTTTTCCTGATTGAGGTGTCATATGAAAGGGCAGAAACTCAACTTTCTAGAAATGTGAATTTGTCTTCTAAATTCAGATACCGCCCGCCGGGACCGCCCGCCAAATGTCTTTTTGGTTTCCTTCCTTCAAATTGCTTTTAATCACTCATGCGTGAAAAATGTACATTATCTAAGTAGCATCACATGAAAGAGGAGACTCTAAGCTTTCCAAATATGTATCATTCATTAATTATGGTTGCGATTAAGTTGTGATAAAACATCGATACTTCTCGGTTTCGTTTTTTCTGGGACGCACTGTATAATGATCTCGTATATGGTCGTATTTCTATCACATAATAGACAATCAAAATATACTATGGTATACATGTATAAAGATAAACAGGAATGTAAATAACCGTATCACGGGACAATTACCCCCTTGGCAATCACCCCCGGAAGGTAACCTCCCGATAATCATGATCATTGGTCAAGGAGGGGGTGGAATATGCTGCAGCCCCTTTGAAAAATTAATGTGAAACTCAGTAATGGGCACCGAGTTTTGTTGTAGTATTGAGTCTTAAATTATCTTGAAGAGCTATAAATTCGTATACTGATGTATTATCGGTCGCCTTCAAAAACTGTAAGATTGGAAAGTTGAAAGTCGGCCAAGAGATAACACTGCCCTGTGCCCCCCCCCCCCCCCCCCCCCGTGGAAAATGCTCATAAAAAAAGGCTTCATCAAATCACCACAAAATGGTCTGAAACGTTAGACTAAACAAGAGGCTTGGCGGAGGCTTGGTCGATACACAATGCACGTACACGATGTACACACGTAGACACGTGTAACGCGCGCGTTAAAGCTCGGCCTGTATATCGTGTTTATTTACGTTTTCAGATTTGTGGTCGAGGTCACACATGTTTATAAATGATCATCAGTTCTCAACATTATAGTTGCTCTTGAATTTTTCAAGTTTACGACACGCGATCAACAGTGCAGTCTACGTCACCCATACCTCAAGCAAGGCACATCTTAGTGATTTAGGCTTCCTTCAAAACAGAAACAAGGTGAGTGTATCAATTCAGTTTGTGTGAGAGTGAAATTTGTAGTTTTAATTTTGATGAACAAATACCAGTCGACAGTCCACCACCAGATTCCTCTAGAGTATAGAGGCCGGTATGTCTTAAAATCCTGCTGTTGATTTTTTTTTTAATGTCGTGTGGATAATCAAAAAGAAAATTATACCCGTGATCCGGCGTACAACTACAAGATTCTAGTCGAACATGCAATTGTAAATTAGATTTAGAGACGAGTCTAGAGTAGACTTGGCCGTTTTACTTTTACTTTGAGACTATAGGGCCTAGAGCTAGAGACAGAGTGAAAGATAGTGTGCTTGTTTGACGTGAGAGAGAATATTAACTAGAGTCTAGAGTCTAATTTACAACGTTGAGTATCGTATAATTATGTTGCTGTTGTCATATACGCCATATAATGTATGCATTGCATTGATATTGATTGTCATCTCGAACATAAAACGATGCATTCAAATCGGCTTCACGTACGTATACGTCCGACGACTGAACTTGCTTGAAGGTGATTTTCAGGCCGCTTTTTGTGTACAGCTAGCTCGTGCAATGCAGAGATCGAGGTCGACTGCCTGTGAAGCCAAGTTGTCTGTTTTCTTTGTGTGTCCTTCATTTCAAATGACCGTGGCATATATTTTATAGAGGGTTTTTTGCTTGACGATGTGTATCCACTGTTCAATTAACGTGTTTAATGGTCTATTTGATGACCGTCACGAGCAATTTAAGGCCAATCCTGATACAATCAGCATGATTTCAATACAGTCTTTTACAAAAGGATGTCACGCGTGTAGAGCTATACGAAATCAAATCCATGAGCCCCCCCCCCCCCCCCCCTCTCTCCACATGCAATCTCTTTTTACTTTATTTGTACACAATACGTAACATTAGAGGTCCTGCAATAGTTTGAGATTCCGTGCGATGTGTCCTGAAAGACACACGACTTTCAGTTTCATCCATAATAAATCTCTTGATTGATACGACCATTTACCATAAATATAATCTCTATTTCTGATACAACAACCACTGCCGTTATTATATACGGTCCGATGATGTTATTTTAACTTTAAGGAAGAAATAAATGTAAAAGGGGCATGATGTCGTATGGGACACATTGCAAGTGATCTCCCTAATGATGAGTTTATAGCTTGTACATAAGCATGATTTTTCTGGTTGCGACAGTGCACAAATATGGTTGAGGAACAAAATATTCAAGAAAACAATTTGATGTTGTTCATTGATAATAAACTGATGAATTCATCGTATCAGTTCCATCATTGGGATTAGAGGAAAGGAGTCTCTTGTCATTTAAAGGTAAAGACCAGTAATGGTCATGCGATTGCACTGTGAAAGAAACGTTGTGGAATCGATCAGAAAAGGTTGATCATCTAGCATCTGCAAGGTTCTGGAATCATCAAAATGATAAGAAATTTGGCTCATTCTTCGTAAGTTACAAGCACTATACACAGAAAGATGTATATGGGACTACCCTATCTCTCTCACCAGACCATGAGAGAAATAAATTTACCAAATATATGAATTAGTAGGCGGTTTCCCGGCAAATTTTTTATCATCATGTATTAGTCAAAACATATTCTTTCACATGATTGGTAATGAGAGCTTCCATTTCATTTTTTGAAATTGGGGCGTTGCCAATACTGGTCTTTACCTTTAATTGTATATCTGGAATTCAAAACAGCTTGACTATAAGCGTATATTGTACTAACGAAACATCATATATCCATGTACTGAAACATAATTTCCTAAGTCTTGCAATAATCTTATTTATTACTCATCCTTTTTTTTTTTTTTTTTTTTTTTTTTTTTTAGGGGGGGGGGGGGGGAGATCAGCAACCTTGAAACATTCTATGGACCCTATTTTGTTTTCCCCACACTCCCGTCTATATATCTCTCCCCACCTTCTCTGCCCATCCCAGCTGGCCCTCTCTATCTTTTTTCGTTTCTTACTTTCACCCCCCCCCCCCCCTTCATCTCCCTTTCCCTCTCCCGCCTCCTCACACTATCACTCTCACCCTCCCTCCCCATCTCCCTCTCCTCCCCCTTTCCCCTCTCCGATTTTTCTCTCCTTCCCCTTTCCCTCATCCTGTCCCTCTCACCTTTCACGTTACACGACTTTCCTTTCTTTGTTTTTCTGACTTTTCCTCCCTATGCCCAGGACCTTCAGTCCGGATATTAATTGACAAAGTCACGAGAAAGTTATGTATTAAACCTTATAATAGCTTACCTCCTCATTATAAGGTAATGAAGAGAGGCACGCAAATTCGTTATCACGTGAAACGTAAAAACCAAATTTCCAACAGGGCAAAACAACAGTGAAAAAGTGAGTTGGAAAATGCTCTTCGAAGGGCAGGGGTCCATGAATAAAAGTGTAATATCTTTAAATAATAATATTGTAGTGTGGAATGAAAGAAAATGACATACTAAGGGAAAAAAGGAGGAGCAAAATATATAGGCAGTAAGTAGCATGGAAGGGCGGCGATCGAGGGGGGGGGGGGCACGAACATGTATATCCGCAAAATGTTTAAAGGAGATCGTCCCCTGCAAATCACTCGTTTATTGAAGAGAGCGCTTTATAAAGCGTATACATTTTCAGTACTAAAAAAACTGAACGTCTTCTCTATCAGTCGCTGCGCTCTCTCGCAAAATGAACCCGCCATTTACGCTAATAAATAAGTCCAGGTTTTATGCTGTAAGCACAACGTACTGTTCAATGTCACTTTCATAAAAGCTCAGATAACAATAACATGGGGAGACAAACCAAACACCAAAAATAAAAACAGTGGACGGAGCACATCGCAGTTATTACCACTCGTCATTTGCAGATTGATTTGGGGAAATGGACGCTGAAGGACACTTTGAAGAACGATATGAAGTAAAGGAAAACAAGATCATCTATCATTAAAGCCACACTGTACTTCTTGTAGCTACTTGCTCCCTCTATGTAGAAAACTTCCCCAATCGGTGCCTGTTGGTCCACATGATCCTCTTTTTCTTATGTTAATGAAAGCTGAGATAATGAGATAGCCACCCATCAGTGACCTCGATGGGTGGTCTAATCCCTTCTGGTTGAACTAGTACAGCCGGCCTTTAAGATTTTACATATTTGAATGTTCACATAAAAAGCTAATGTAATTCTTCCGAAGTCGGCTCGCAGTCGGATCGTGTAGTGCCCTGGGCCTTTAGTCTCTAATTCAATAACATTTTTGATGATGAACCCTTCCATGAACTTTACGCAATGTTTATTTGTAATAATGTGGATTATCTTCACACAATGGAACCCTTGACATTGTATATGTCCTTCTAACAGTGCAGACTTAACGTAGACGCAAATTTCGGTCTAGTGGAAAAGTGTGCGGGGTTCAAATCCTGCCGCATCAGTAACCACCTTTGACATGATATTATGATACATTTGCCACACACGACCCAGTTCCCCCAGATGCAGTAAGTTGGTACCTGTTAGGATTTTTCATTCCTTGAAGGCACTTGCTAATAATATTCAAAGTTCTTTGGATGAGATGATAATCTTCGTAATAATATGCGCTACAGAATAACATATCAATATCATCTGTTATCTTAGTTTGTAGAAGGAAATCAATAAGTGAAACAGTTAAACATGATAAATGTATATTTTTGACACGAGTGTGACCTAATTTTTTTATTGGATGGAAAGAAAAATATGTACTTTAGATAAGTAGATGGATAGAAAGATAGATACTGATAGGAAGATAACAAAATAAAGTGATAGAGTGTGAGAGAGAGAGAGAGAGAGAGAGATATGGGGGGGGGGGCAAGGAGGTATGTAAAGAGGGAGATATTAAATGTCAAATAATTATACAGCTTCTTCGCAAATGTAGTCGAATGATAATCAATGTGGTGATCGAGTCATGACATTCATTGATTATTTTCTTCGTTTACGCCTATTCAATGTTGACCTCAGCGGGCGTCGCTAGAACTTAGGGGTTGTGGGGATGTGTGACCCCCCCCCCCCCCCCCCCCCACCCCCTTCTGAAAGTTTGCTGTTGGCGAACTTGTGTTTTTTATAATCTTTCTGCAAATCCCCAATTTAAATTGATGACCCTTTTCCTTCCTAGTTAACCCTCCCGCCCCTTTCCCCCGATTCGGACGGAATATCGACGCCCCTATATACTATACAGACACTATCATAATATTGCTTCCTTGCAAACAAAAATTATAATTATGATTTTAATGTACTTACATTCATTCCGACGCATGAAAGGTAAATATTAAGCACGATTAAAATTATGATTTTAATGTTCTTACATTCATTTCGACACAATCATGAGACGGTAAATATTGGCATGACGCCTGAACTTTTTCGGTGATAACATCCTAGCTTGTGTTTTGAAATGATATTGATACAATAAACCTATTGTAGAAAGTCAAAAACAAAATGTGATGCCTACAGTGTATGTTTTCAATATTGAATTCAGCGGCGTCGCTAGTACTATAGTAGAGGGGGTTGTGGGGATGTGTAACCCCCCCCCCCTTTTTAAAGTTTGCTGTCGGCGAACTTGTGTTTTGTATATTAAACCTGTCTGAAAATCCCTAAATTAAATTGATGACCCTTTTCCTCTCCCCCCCCCCCCCCCCCCCCCCCCCTCCCCCCAACAACAACAAAATCGGATGGAATAGCGACGCCCCTACCATGACTATATGGACATTATCATAATATTGCTTCCTGGCAAATTATTTTATTTTTATAATAATGATTTTAATGTACTATATATGTCGACACATGAGAAGGAAATTATTGGCATGACGTCGAAAGTGTTTCGGTGGAAACGTCATAGCTTGTGTTTTGAAATGATATTGATACAACAAACATTATGTAGAAAGTCAAAAACAACATTTGAGAATTAAAGAATTCACGTCAAAACAAATGTGAGCTCGCACCTTACAGTTTAAGTGCATTTTTTTCCTTTTACTTCTACAATGTTGATTCAGTTCAAGCTGTCATGTTTTATTGACCATTCCAGCGATCAAACATTGTTTTAATGTCTTTGTAAACTCTTTGACCGACTTGTGAACTGCAAATTCTGCCAATAAATGCCAAAATGTTTTGACCGTGGAGAAGATAAGGAAGTGCAATTTACGCTCCAGAACCCAATCCTTATGTCTTCGCTCATATAAGTTGACATTGAAATGACTTTCAGGCAAAAGTTTATGCTTCTTCGCGGGGTTATTGTGCATTTAAACCATAATCTGCGACAATGCTTTTATCTGTCAAGTATAGGAATGTATGGTTAATATCTTCTTTGAGTAAATAAAAGGCCAGACTACGCGTATTGATTAACAAGTAGATGTGTATTACTAGTAGCTCTCAACGACCTTTTGGGTATCATACCATTTATTTCAAATTCCACATCGTTCCGTCATTTCAATAGGCGCACAGTACTGTACTATACGGAAAATAAGAGAAATCGCCCCCCCCCCCAAAAAAAAAAAAAAAAACCAAACAAAACAAAAAAATGGGGGGAACTGAGGAAGGTGGGAAGAGAGAAAATAGAAAACACCCGATGAGCATAATTATGATGAGTCGAAGACGTGTAGTTAGAGACAGAGCAAGAGTGTTGTGAATGGAAAAACATGGACATGCTATGGGAAAACGGACAAAATGGCGATAACACAAAACAAAATCAGAGTGACTGGGAGGGGTGGGGTGGAGAGAGAGAGGGGGAGAGTAGAACTAGAGAGGGAGAGTATAGAACTATAGGGAGAGTAGAACTAGAGAGGATGTGCTTGTCGGGATACAGACAATCGTAAAACATTCTAGGAGTATGCCTCAAGCCAGGGCACAACTACATCATTATGACACATATCCTTCTTTTGTGAAATTAAAGAGACGCTTACATAATTTCAAATTTTCGATCACTTTTTCAGATTTTCCTCGTTTCTCGTTTATGTCTTCTGCCTTTTTGAAACCCAAGATCGAAGAGCCCGATGAGACTGAATAATTTCAGTTGATGTGCCTGTAATATTATTAGCGTGTCTTTCTTTTATTTATTCATCGGGCCTACAATTGGCGAATGCTTGCTTGTCTCAATTTTTAGAATTTTCTGAAAGTCTGTGCATTAAAACAAGTTAAAGAATTAAAATAAATGAATTAAAATAATTACAAAAATGTCGTATAAACGTGATAAAAACAGATATCATCTTTTATTCATTTTTTGCACACAGGACTTTTAGCCAACTTTACCATCCGAGATATTGAAGCTGGGGAGTTTTTCGACAACATGTCTCGATCTCCCATCCTTCTTTATGCCCTCCGCCACAGCGAGTAAGCATGCCGCGGTTCCAACCGCCTTGAAACACTTACCGCGTCGGGCTGCTTCTAGTAGCGCGACCGCATTCAAGACCAGACCAGATGGAAATACCGTGGATCTCACGCAGCAGTCTATTGTGTTGCCGGTAAGTTACAAATTTCCCGCAATGATGACGACATCTTTAACAGTGCTTTGATGGTTTGTTTTTTACCTGATTGCTAAGAAAGCATGTGTATGCTTGTAAGTTAGAAACTAATGGACCAATGGCTTTAAGTCCTCTCCGAGGGACTTTGTAATGAGGATTAATGCCGACTTGGTTAGGAGTCTGTCAGTCACCTTGACAGTAGCCCTGTCTATCATTACTTGTATCCACTTGATTTTGTTATCTCGTTGTGTGTATAATGTAATTTGAAGAAGATTACAAATATAAGGATAATCGAAGCGCCCCGTTTTTTTAAATCTTTCTCTCTCTCTCTCTCTCTCTCTCTCTCTTTGTATATATCTCTCTCTCTATCTCCCTCTATCTATCTCTATCTATCTCTCTCTCTGTTCTCTCCCTCTTTTCCTAATATGGTTTCCCCTCATTCCAATCTTTAATCTCCTTTTTTCTTTTCTTTTTTTAACAGGGACCTGAGAAAATTCGTGTAGCTTCTTACATGAACGAGGCATGCTATAAACCAAGCCAGTTCTTCAGTGAGGTATCCACAGTGTATGAGGCGTTCAAGAGAGGAGAGAAAGTATCAAGTACGTCAACATATAAGAGTGCAAATGGTACCACAAATGCTAGCAGGCAGTGCGTAGCCAAGAGGGGGTACAAGGAGGCACCCGCCCCAATCGAATGGCAAGAAGAAAAAAAGAGAGAGAAACGAGCATTAAATGGAGAAAAGACCCATACACTCCTCCCAATTTAAGTCACATTTCATTAAACCTCATGAGACGTACCCCCCCCCCCCCCCAGCATGTTTGGACCCATGTAATGCCACTGATATTTTCAAAGAAGCAAACAAAATCATTGCAAATGTATGTGAAATATGAAATAATAAACTGAAACTGAGACGGAAACTTTTCACTTCATATGCGGTCAGATAAAAAAAAATATATATTTGTCAGCAGCACCATCAACATCATAATCATCACCATGCGACTATCATCGGCATTTTGTTTAAATAATTATAGTAAGGCTATACTTCATACATGGGTCAGATATACTATAATCTTGGATGTGGTCTGTGACTTCTGCGACAAAATAGCTCTAACTTGCCCTACTTTTTGCTAATTTACAGATATTCCTCTTTTCTTTTCTCTTGGCGCTGTTGTTCGACTAGTAATATCTCTCCTCTTTTCTTGTCAAGTTCCTGATAGGAAAAATGTGATCAATCATAGCATATCTGTACAGAAGTGATAAAACCTCGTCAGTTATCTGAATTATCTTCTGGTTTGTTTGAAATTCTGCAGACGTGTATGCAGTGCAAACAATCTAAGTGTCGTAAACCTGCAATGCCAGTTGTGAACTTTCCAAATTCATTTCTATGTACGTGCAACCGGGTGCGTTTGAATGGCGGTCAGATCCGAAAAAAGTTCGCCGTTTGCATTTACGCTCTAAATATAAATATAAAGTTCAATAGTATGCAAACATTTGACGTCATCATCTATTCATCATTCAATCGGTCGAGACAAAAAGAAGAGGCGAAAGCATTTACATGGTTGTGTTTGGTATTACAGGCTTTGTGAATTGTTCGTGTGTTTGAAAAAATTGTGTATATCTGTATATTTTGGCAATTAAAGGACAAATTTTCTCTGTGGTACTTCTCAGAAAAACAACTAATTTTTAATCGTTGCCAATTGTCATTTTGATAGAGATTGTTGTGTATAATTTATATTCATGAACGATTTCTCGATATATTTTATACTCGTCATAATAATTTTCGTCCCATGTAAATAGTTTGTCCATGAAATAATATCTATGATATAGGTATTTTTTGTCTCATGATATGGAAAGATGACCCATCTGTTAATTTCAATAAGCAACCCGCCCCCCTCCGAAATCCGAGAAAGCTCAGACGGTTTATAAAGAAGATACTGTCTCAAAACTTTCGTCTACACTGTCTCAAAACGTGTTTCTACTGTCTAAAAACATGTAAAGGAATGTATCAGGACCACTACCCCCGGACTATCAAATCCGATCCGGACAACTACCAACTTTTCAATACTGTAACACTTTGTATTACCATCGGTGGATCCAGGATTATTTATCAAGGGTGTGGCAAATAATTGCCCAAAATATCTAGTTTAGCACCCCCTTAACAGAAAATGTTACCTTTTACCGGGGTTATGTGCCCCCTACCCCACCCCCCCCCCCCCGAGCCCCCCGGGCCCCGGGCCCCCATCCCCCCCTTTGTATCTGCCACTAATTAATGTATTATGCAATGGTGGTATCAATTCTTCTCATATCTAACTGTTTTAGATGATGGCAACTTTCTGGGAGCTCGCACCGGTCCCAATAGATCCTACGAATGGATATCGTATTCACAGGTACGAAACTAAAGCGCCTTATTAAATGGATTGAGAAATTATCCCTATAACCCCGTTGCAAATGAATAAATGGAGTGACTAAAAAGGAAAATCAGTAGGTCATTTTACGTCGGGGTATACGGGATGTTTAACAAGGTTCGTGTAAACGAACTCGCGAATACCGCCATAACAAAACAAAAGAGGAAGAGAAGGGGGAACAAAAACGCCCATATTAATATGAGTTCTCGTCTGATGAAGCTTCGTGGTTATTAAAGTGTATGTAAACCTAACTCAACATAATTGTATATCCCGGCAACAGTTTATTCCCTTTCACTTTTCTTTGTCGAGTACACGATGTAATATGTTTGATACAAATATTACTTATGATCTAGTCTTAAATTATTGTTACTTACTTCGTCGTTACTTGTAGGCGGAAGAAAAAGCTCGACTGCTGGGATCGGGACTGATGGCCCACGGGAACCAACCAGGATCGTGCGTTGGTATCTTCTCTCAAAATAGACCAGAGGTAAGGAATTATCATTGGTGGTGGTGGTGGTGGTGGTGGTAGGTGTGTGGTGGAGAAGATTATGATGATAATGATAATGGTGAATGCTAGCTTTGGCAATGATAAGAGCAGGAACATGGCGATGGTGTTACTTGTAATGATGGTGATGACGGGATGCCGATTACAATAATAATAATTATTATGATGACCAGCAAAATGTATGAAGTTTTGTAGATGAAGTGATGAAGGAAAGGTAACCAGAAATATGTCGACGAAACTCGGCGAAACTCTCTGCGAGACGCAAGTGAGCTGCCGTTTCACTATGATATCCGTGTAAAAAAAATATTTAAAAAATCAGATCCTAAAACCAAAATTAATTCCTGATCGTGGGTGGTGTTACTTGTATTTAAAGGTTTTTAAGTTAGAAGTGAACGGAGAACACTTTATTTTTTCTTCTTCCAATGTCTAAATGTATCACATGGCGAACCCATCGCGAAAAGGAAGTACCCCCATCTACGACAGATACATGAACATGTGCATTGTATGATTGAATGGTTTTTACGTCACCTAAATTTCGTAA